>JAZHYW010016049.1:0-27827 GCA_037355805.1 Ixodes ricinus | reverse complement strand
TTTGACGCCATGAAACTGCCTCGAATCGGTTGGGAACAAATTTTACGATCCAAAGAGTGAACCCCTGCCTTCCACTGACGTCACCTTTTCGTTGTTGCCTGCAGAGACTTTCAGTTTGAAAAACGCGGTGAGGACCAAAACTGTAAAGTCAATAACTTCACGAAAAACAATATTTTGACCTAATATGTGGGATACTATTTTAGCGATGTTTGTTAGTTTGCTTAGCAAAATTTCAAGCAAAGCAAAGACAATGAAAAACCTGTGGAGTACCACTTATTTATCCATTATTTGCGACTTTCTGGTTCATTTACTGAAATATGTTATGAAGGGTTAATCAGACGTTTGCTACACCGTGGAAGCCCCGAGCTATCCTTCCGCCGCTATTTGAATAATTAATTAATTAATTGAATTATTTATTTGATTTTCTCATGGACAGCTGTTGCCTTGGTGGTAATAAGCAAAGAATAAATCGCACACGTCAGACACAAATCGAATGCTAAAAATATTAGTTAAAACTTCAGTAATCACCGCACTAAGGGTAATGTACAAGCGTTGTTTGCTGGTCATGCTAGTTGAGATAATTGAATGAGCAAAGAAAGTAGGAGAAACTCGCCAAACTCACGTCGTAACGTGAACATGACTAAATCATGTGAGATAAAGACAGTCAAGCAAACAGTCTAAACATTAATTTAAAGATAATAAATCTTGCTTACATATTCGGAAACTCAAGGTTGGCAATTGAATGTCCCGAGAAGCTGAGGGAGAGGAGATGAGAGCACGCGGGCACGTCAGAGCGCCGAGCTCTGGTTGGAATGATTATCCCGTTAACCTAAAGTTAGCAGCCTTTGTCTCCACCGCACTCGTCGAATGCGTTCGAATGCGTTCGAATGCGTAAGCCAAACACCGGACGACGGCGTTCCGCATTCTAAGTGAAACATGAGATCCAGAGGACTGTTCGACACGCGCGATATTGTGTCTGTTAAACAAGTAATCCAGAAACAAGGTGCACATCGGAGGGCTTATACCGCTAGATCGCAATTAGCCTCATAAGAAAAGAATGATTGAAAGTTGAGTTGCTCGTTTAATCATCGTTTGCTTAAAGTATCGCAATATAATGATAAAATAAGCATGTTCTAAACATAAAAATCAATGTCAAAACATTGGTGTCTTTTATTTTGCCTTTTTATTATTCCCAGAAATGGCTTGTTTAGGTAGAACGTGTGCGTGGGCTGGGCTGATTGCGAAAGCCGTGCGAACGACCAACAATCAACATCATTAAGCAGCATCCTCTGGGCGCGCCGTAAAACAGTCTCTTCAGTTCCGTTCAAAAGCCCGACATATCAGAGATAAGAAAAAAAGGCCACTGAACGTGCTATTTTAGCTTGCGGCAAAGAGTGCTTACAATGATTCACATCTGGTTGGTTGCCACAGTTACCGACCGCCACTGCAGTTTTAAGTAGAACTCTTTTGGTGTTCATTAGGACTGGGCAATTGATCGATTAACCTTCCGATTAATCGATTAAGGCTTTGATCGCAATCAAATTTTTAGCCGGTTAATCGGTTTTTTATTCGGTACTCAAAAAGAAGTCAACTGGGCGCACGCATGGCTCTATCCTGAACGACCTGCCTAAACTAGGAATGACTCATGCCCCCCCCCCCCCCCCCCTCCCTCTAAGGAAAACGCTGTGTGGCGTGTATCCGGTCGTTCTGTCCCGAGCGGTTTTCCGTTCCCAGCAAGGTGCTATGAGCAAGCTCCCGAAGCGTCACGTGTTCGAGGATACACATTACAGTTCTTCCGAGGCCAGACGAACAAGCCGGGCCCGCAACTGATCCCCGCGCGACCGCGAAACTTCACGTGTTGAGGATTTATTACACATCCTGCCCAGGCAAGACAACGAAGCAGAAAAACCAGCTGGGAAGCTAACAACGCCATGATTACTTGTTCCAGTATTCGGCCCTTAAAAATGGACGAGTTCACGAGTATGAAAGGCAATCTCGCTGGAAAGTTTGGGTTGAAAGTAAACTCTAGCGGTGAAGTTTTTAACTCGAAGGAAGTCCACTGCATCATCTGCAAACAGCCGTTTTCGTACAGTGGAAGCGTAAGTTCGCTTCAGTATCACCCACGAGCGAAGCACCCATGTACGCCGCTGCAGCAAGGACCATCCGCCAAGACGCAGACAACAATCAACGCCTTCTCATCGAGGCCCCCTTCTCTGAAAAAAGAAGAAAACATCGCCCAAACCCTGACTTCTTGTCTTCCTGTCGGAGAATGTGGACAAACTTCTTTGTCTTCGGAGCTGAGAAAAATATGTGCGTCTTTGAATCGTTGAACTATTTGTATCCTCAATTCTAAGTGCCCTTTGCGCCGTGTAACAGAGAATAAAATAAGTCTTCAAAGAAAATAGGAGTTGTTGCACTCTTTTTGATATATTATTTATAAAAATCAACGCAACCGATTAATCGATTAATTAATTGATTAAAGGGTGGCGATTAATTGGGTTAAAATTTTTAATCGACGCCCAGCCCTAGTGTTCATCACGTAGACCGTGCACAGTCGGGTCAAAGGTTTATTTTTTTCTTTTTTTTACATATTTTGCACGTTACTTTTCACTCTTTTGGATATGCTCCTTTTTTGTCCTCCTGTTTTGTGCTCTTTTTGTTCACCATGCTTTCGGAAAGTTTCTGCTTGAAGACCACATTTTTTTAAAAGAAAAACAAAAATTAGGATAGCGTCAAAACTGCGATCCTGTTTTGTTGTGTTGTCGTTTTCGTCCCATTTGACTGTGAATAACATTCAAACTACAAGAATCACAAAGTTAAAACATTATACACTCGCTAGTATTTACGGCTGCTACTTCTAGAAACTCGTAGATTATAGTTCGTGCGTAAAAGAATAACAAGCTTCGTTGCTTCGATATTTTGATTATATTCGAGAGTAGTTGTAACGCGTTCAAGTTACAACAATTAAACTCTTGGCACATCAGCGTTCTATACAACCTTTTATTTAATGACATTCATTTAATCCCTGCAGAAACAAATTGAACAATATGCGTTGTTCTCAATCTGTCTCAAATAAAAACACTATCGATATTAAGGTACAACTAAGAAAGGCCACCGTCGAGATTCTTTTCATTTTCAAAGAAATCAGTCTCAACCATATGCTCGTTTTTCTGATTCATTGAAAGCATGTTCCAACGTTGGGTCTCTATCAACGTTGGTGTCTTTGAAAGCGCTTAAAAGTGTAACTTCCACTCTTAACTTTCTAAGGTTAGACTTCAGATAGTTTGCTGCCAGCCGTGTATTTGACAAGTAATGCGTAGACATGTACCGAAAGGGTTCTAACTGTTGGACGGCAGTCAACAAAAAAAAAAAAACGAACAGCAGGTGCTTCTCTGGATTAAACACCGACACGTGGCCGTAACGTGAGGCCACTTACGTGGCGTTGCTGTTGGCTGGGCGCGTGCGCAGACGATTGCGTTCACGCGAGCCTGATTCCTGCGCACGCGCAGAACCCACATGAAACCACGACAGAACAGCAGACGACGAAACAGCCCGAGACAAACAGCACGGTCAAAACAGCACGCCTCAAAAGAGCACCGCATCAAAACGTACTTACTTTGTTTCAGCTTGGGTCCAGACGCAGCCGATGCTACAAGCGCGAGCTCCGGGCTTCCAGCGTCCTTGCCAAGCACGCGCGCTCGTGCAGTACAGGCACTGTTCAGGGCCACAGGCTCGTGCTTGTAGCATCGGCTGCGTCTGAACCCAAGCTGAAACGAAGTATCGTCAACACAGCACGCGACTAAACTGCACAGCGTGAAAAAGCCGACCGACGGAAGAGTACGTGCCAAAACAGCACGCAACTGAACCGCACAACAACAAAAACAACAAAAAAGACAGCACGCACGTAAATGCGGACTGTCTTTTTTCCGTAGGACACATAATTAGCCGCACGCGCCCAAATGAACTAGTTGCTGCTAACGTCTTCAGCAGAACACGTGCATTTTCGTCCGACTTGTACGTGGTTAAACTACTCTACTCACGTTACTGTAGTTTAACTACTTTTCTGAGTATGGTAACTTTCAAATTCATTTTTATTTCTTAAATATTTGTTTACTTTAATTACTTTTTCTGAGTGAATTCTACTCAAATTACAAATTGCTTACGAATTTTGGTGGTTGTTTTTCCTATCAACAAACATTCCCGCACAAAAAGAGATAAGATTTGGGACGACCAGCTGATATTTGCAAAGAGGGAGCAGCATATGGTGTAGAAAAAGGGGGAGGAAGAAAGTGGATAGGAGATTCCGAAACCCCCCAAAATGTTCATGAGCCCCCCGCTGCAACAACACTGCTACGAGGCGTGGGAAGCGAACAGACACGACGCAAGAGAGGCCGAGCAACTCTGGGATTAGCGCCGAACACGCCTTTCTTTGTGTCCCGAAGCTCAAGGGCACTTGACCCATTTGAAGAAAGCGCTGGTTTCTGCTTTTCCCCAACGTAGGAACTTTTGCTTACTACAGGATGTGCACGCAATGCATCCTCACTCAAAGGAGGCAACACAATGCAGCTCCCGGTTTGAAGCTCATCTCGTGCTCCCATAGTCTGTGCTGTACTCGAAGAATCTTGCTAAAGGGCAACGTAAAGGTGACATTTTTGCGTAGCCTTTTCTCCCAAAACTCAGATTATGCAGCTCTTCAAATATTCAAAGATCGTTCGAGAAACCTTAGTTACTCCCCCAACTTTCATAAAAAAATAATAAACAAACAGTGTTGGGAAGTACCCTAAGTACATGTCACTTAAAGTACTACTGTTTAGAAAACTTGCACTTTACTTGATGTACTATCGGGGAAAAATGAAATGCGAACAGGAGCGCGTGGCTTGCCGACAGGCTGCGCCACCTGGAATGAGCCTAGGGCGAGGCTGCGTGGCCTACTCCGATGTGTTCACGCCCTTCGCTCGGCGCTCGCCAAGCTTCGGCAGTGGCTCGCCAGTGCGCTGAAAGCTATCACCGCTATCTTTGCTGGCTCAGCGCGTGCAGTGCGAAGAAGCTCGGACCACGCGCCGAGCAGACAAAGATAGCGGCGACAGCTTTCAGCGCACTCAGAGGCGCACTGCCGAAGCTTGGGAGTGCCGAGCGAAGGGCGTGAACACATCGGAGTAGGCCACGCACCCTCGCCCCTAGGCTCACTTTCAGGTGGCGCAGCCTGTACGGCAAGCCACGCGCTCCTCTGTTCGCATTTCATTTTTCCCCGATAGTACATTCTCCGAGTATGTACTTATACTTTACTAAAGCATTTTTCTGGTACTTTCGAGGAAAGTAAAGCTCCCAACTTAAAAATACATTCCCGAATTTGAAAAAAAAAATGGCGGATTGTCGTGTGACAACACGCTCTTTCGAGGCGTCATCTGGTCATTTCGCTCAGTGAAGTAATGGCGGCTGTAAGAGCGGCACAAATTATTACCGTGTTTTACGGACTATAGTCCGCAGCCAGTGTATAGTCCAAAAGTAGCTAATTTGGAGTCAAAAATAAAAGATTTTGCTTAGATAGTCCGCACCTGGTGCATAATCCGCCTGCCCAGTGCGTATTGTATTGTATTGTATTGTACTGTATTGTATTGTATTGTATTGTATTTATGCGGCGATTCCCTTGGAATCGGGCGTCTACTAAATAGACACGCCAAAAAAGAAAAAAAGGTTGGAAAGCGGAGTGTATCCACTAGTTTCAACAATGTACTGCCCACCAGGCCTCGAGTCTCCGCTTCGAGCCCTGCACATACGTGTTCTCCTCGGTAAACCCGAGGGCTTGCTCGATGCGAGCGGTGAGGTCTGCTGCCGGTGCAAGTGCCGGACACTCAAGAACCAAGTGGTGTATAGTTTCTTCCACTTCCCCACAAGCACTGCATAGGGTGTCGGTCACGTTGCTGTCGTACTTTCGTCGATACAGGCGGGTACGCAAGGCGCCCCCTCGGGCCTCAGCGAGGAGCCTGCTGCCCAGCGTATTACCACACCAGAGGATTGGAGCGATGGTGGTCTTGAAAGACGCGTAAAGGTGCATGCTTGAGTGTTCTTGCATGTCTGCTCTCCACCGGTCCGCCTCGACGGTCTTAATTTTATCTCTCACCTTGGCAACGCACTCTTTCTTTGTCGGAGGCTCGTCGGCCATTGAGAAAGCCCCGTATTTCGTCCCCAGTCGGATGGTACGGCGTCTCCACGTAGTGTGCGCGCCTCTTAGGTGAATGTACACGAAAACCCGCCGCGCCCAGCGATCTCCATTCATGTGTCGCAATCGGGCGTAGTATTCTAACTTGCTGCTGGCCTCCCGGGCCTCAAAGGAGGACCAGCCAAGGTCTCCTTGGACCAGTTCGTTTGCGACTCTTCCATGGCATCCTAGTGCCTGACGCCCGATTTCCCTTTGTCGCCTCTCAATGTATTCTCGGATCCCGCTGGGGGCACATGTAACGGCATTGGCGAAAGTCAAGCCTGGCACAGCGACAGCTTTCCAAAGTTCGCGGGTTATTACATACCGATCGCAGCACCAAAGGCTCTTTCGACGTAGCACATTTCGCTTCCTGAGCGCTGACGCCTTGAGATTTTCATGGTGCTCTGCTAGGTAGTCTTCTGCACTGGTCAGGGTCACTCCAAGGTATCTATATCGGCTACTAACAGGAAGCGCAGTGTTCTGGATGGTGAGGGATTCAAGGCCCTCGCCCTGCCCGGAAAAAGGCACAACGGCCGACTTGTTGGCATTGAATTGCAGTCGAAGCCGAGCCGCTTCCGCTTCGCAAGCGATCAGCAGTTTCTTCATATCTGAGACGTTGTCAGCCATCAGTACTAGATCATCTGCGAAAGCGAGCCCGGGGAGCCGCCATTCAACCATGTCTCCGTGTTGCATGTGTCGCAGAGTAAAGCCAATGCCTGTGTGTTCCAGCGCCTTCTCCATGCCGGATGTATAGAGCATGTACAGAACGGGGGATAACGGACAACCCTGACGTAGTCCCCTACGCACCAGAACGTCACCAGAAAAGGCTCCGTTGAACGTTGCCATAACTTGATTTCCATCATATAGCCGCTTTATTAGCTCCACCCAAGGTTCCGGCATGTTGAGCTGCTGGAGCCGCTTGATCAGCAAGGAATGGGGAACACTGTCGTAAGCTTTAGCAACGTCCAAAAAGCAACATATAAGGTTCCGCTTTTCCAACCGAGCGATTTCAATACATTGGGTCAGGGTGAACAAGTTGTCATCCTGTCGACGATCTCTGCGGAAACCATTTTGTAGCTCGGTGAGAACACCAGCACCCTCGGCCCAATATGAGATGCGCCAATTAAGGATGGTTGCAAACACTCTGTAGGCTACAGCTGTGACAGTGAGTGGGCGGTAGTCACGCAGATGTTGTTTGTTGCCGCCTTTCTTAGGAATGAATGTGACTCGGCCACGCTTCCAGTCCCTTGGGATGGGTTCATCGCCACAAACTATGCGGCTAAACAGGTGTGCCATTTGGGCGCGGGAATCGGGTCTCAAATTCTTCATCACCTTAGCCGAGATTCCGTCTAAGCCCTGGGAAGTGCTGCCGTTCAACCGCGCGAGTGCACGGTCTACATGCACTCGCCCCACTAGTATTACAAATTCATCATTAGATGCTGACGATGGAACGTCCTCTATGATTCGGCTCTCCGCTTTCCAGTTTTCTGAGGAAATTTCTACATCTGCAACTCCGAACATAATGTGGAGTTGTGTCTCAAGGAGACCCTGGTGCTATGCGCCCCTGGCGCATAGCACCAGGGGCGCACTATGCGCCTGCCGTGCATAGTGCGCCCCTGGTGCTTAGTCGACACAAAATCTTCTTATACGCGGCTCACCTTGACCAATGTCTGTTTTCTTAGCTCATAGAGAAGCCTTTAATATACAGAAATCATCATTAACATATACTCTTTCCTTCTCGAAATCCGTCTCGTATCGTCATAATCAACGATATTGAAGAATGTGTGTGTGTGTGTCGTGCTACAAAAGAGAAATGGAGCAGAAGAGGAAAACGTTGAGGAAGGACGCCTGAGGAGAAGTGGGCGGAAAAAGAAGTACATTCTTGTTCGGCCGTAACCCGTCCAGGTGGAAGCATACCCGGCGACGTCCCGAGGGTGCTCCTGTCGGGTGAAATACCAGCTTGGCGGTGTGCAACCAGAGCATCAACATCCTGCATGAACGAGGAATTCGGCAGCGACCCGAAGTAGCCGCTGGTGGAAACGAGCAACGACTTCGGCGGTGTCCCGGAGCATAGCATCCCAGACCAGCACCAAGGAACGATCAACGACTTCGGCGGTATCCCGGAGCAGAACATCCGAGACCATCACCAAGGAACACAAGGAGCGCCACTCACCGACAACCAAGCTCGGTTGGAAACCAGACCGAACCAAGACCCCCAGCCACACGAGGACGGACTGAAAGTGATACCGCTTCTGACATGTACATTTGTATATAACTTAAACGTTTAATATTTTCGTTTTTAATATATATATATATCTATATATATATATATATATATATATATATATATATATATATATATATATTGATCTAACAGCTCACGGTGTGACTGAATTCCTCCTTCGGCGGTTTGACCTGAACCTATAACATCACAATTTGGCGAGCCTGCCAGGATTCAAATCGCAGAGTGAGGAAAGCCAGTTGTACCGGTGAACATTTCCCATTAAGTCTGAAATTGATTTTGAAAAGATAATGGCTTTAGGAAGCTCCCTCGGACTAACAAAAGAGGAAGCGTTACATCTTCTGGAGGATGGAACGGAAGCGTGAGAGAGAGGAGAGAGTGCACGCTAGAGAAGATTTCAGACTCGAACATGAGAGGGAACAGCAGAAGGCTGAGAGGGAGAGGGAGGACGCCAGACTGAAAGCGGCACATGAGATCGCTATGATAGAGCTTAAGATCAAGCTCGCGGAAGCAGAACGTGCCAGTGGCGCGACGACAGACGGAGGCGGCGAAGGTCAGTCAAGAGGACGAGCTTGCTTGAAGAAATTGATGCCGCCTTTTGACGAAAAGCGCGATGACTTAGATGCCTACTTGCATAGATCTGAGAGGATTGCGGTAGGACAAGGATGGCCGAAAGAGGAATGGGCGACGCCCTTAGTCTTTGTCTTGTGGGTGAAGCTTTAACTGAATTCGGGAGGATGACAGCAGCTGACTCTCTAGAATATGAGAAGGTTAAGATCACCTTGCTCCAACGATTCAGACTAACTGCAGACGGTTTTAGAGAAAAGTTCAGACGAAGCAAGCCGGAGGAGGCAGAAACTGGACGACAATTCTGTACGAGATTGAGTAATTATTTTGATAGGTGGCTAGAAATGGCGCAGACAGAAAAGACGTTCGAGGCAGTGAGGGATAGGGTAATTGCCGAACAGTTCCTTAGTTGCTGACACCCTAAGTTGGCCATTTTTCTAAAAGAACGTAACGTGAATGCAGCGCAAGAAATGGCAGAGCTAGCTGACCAGTACCTGGAAGCTCAGGGAAAATGCAATCTGGGTGCTATGAAAGACGGGGGTTGTACAACACTGAGACCAGACGGCGAGAACATGTAAGGGTACTGGACAAACGGGAGGAGCCCAAAGACCATCGCCTAGATGCTTTCTGTGCAGTAAGGTTGGGCATAAGGCAAGTGAGTGCAGAAGCGGGTATAGACAAAATCAGGCAGGAGTGCGGTGCTGGGAGTGCGGCAAAATAGGACACAAAGCTGGACAGTGCGCCAATCACTCCCAGAACAAAGCAGCGTGTGTTCTGGATAAAAGACAGAAGGCATTAACGAGGGACAACAAAGAACAGAAGAGAGTGATAACAGATACAAGATTTGATCATGCTACTGACGCTGACTTAGTACACAATATCGACATGATGATGCCGGTGGTCTAAGGGAGGTTACATGATATTAAGATATCAGTGCTTAGGGATAGTGGAACCAACACAGTACTAGTAAGAAAGACTGGTACAAAGTGAGGAGTTCACAGGGACGTCCACTGGGGTTATGCCTGAAGCGATAATCAACATAGATACTCCTTATAACACGGGGGAGGTACGTGCCAAATGCGTAGAAGAACCGCTGTATGACCTCATACTGGGTAACATCCCAGGGGCTAGACAAGTGGACTGCCCGGATCCAGGGTGGGGCACAAGTACAAAGAAAATACGTCACCAGGGAGATGAAGTGTTTGGCGGAACGCTGTCTAATTCATTGAACAGCGTTAAATTGCATGCTGAGAACGACCGACTACTGCAAGAAACCGGAGAAGAGGAGTCGGCGAATGTAGAGCAGAGGCATAACGAGGTGTCATTTGCAGTAGGAGCAAGAAGAACTGGAAAAGTGAAGAGAAACAATCGCCCCAGCTCAAGGCGCTGGTTATAGAGCTGCTAGAAGTCACAGCTCTTCAATTGACAGAGAAGCAAAAGTCGGATGAGAGACTGCAGAGGTGTTTTAGAAGTCTGAATAAACAAATGCGAAAATGGAGATGTGACGTAACAACGGAATACATCGTGAAGGATGATTTGTTGTTCCGTCGAGTTGAATTCAGCGACGGGGACGTGAGACACCAACTCATTGTACCAACGGTAATTAGAAAGACTGTAATGGAATTGGCTCACGATGGAATAATGTCGGGCCATCAAGGGGTAAAGAGCACGGTCGCAAGGGTAGCGGAAGAATTCTTTTGGCCTGGTATGCAAGGTGACGTGAAACGCTACATACGGTCTTGTGATGTGCGCCAACGCACTATACCAAAAGGCACCGTGAAAAAGGCCCCAATCATGAGTATGCCCATAATTGAAGAACCCTTCCACCGGGTAGCGATAGATATCATTGGACCAATAACCCCGAAGTCCATCAAGGGGAACCGATATATCTTGACCATGGTTGATGTAGCCACGAGGTACCCGGACGCCATGGCATTGCAAACCATTGATACCCCGCAGGTGGCAGAAGCCCTAGTCGAGATGTTCTCCCGGTACGGAGTACCTAAATAGATTCTGAGTGATCGAGGTACGAACTTCACTGCCAATCTTATGAAAGAGATAGGACGTCTATTATCCTTGCGGCAGTTATTAACTACGCCATATCACCCAATGTGTAATGGGCTCGTAGAGAGATTTAATGGTACCATAAAGCAAATGATGAAGAGAATGACCCAAGAACGACCCACGGACTGGGATAGGTATATCCCAGCACTCCTCTTTGCCTATAGAGGAGTACCACAAGCGTCGCTAGGATTCGCACCATTTGAGATGTTGTACGGGCGAAATGTGAGAGGGCCTTTGACCATCCTTAAGGAGCTGTGGGCCAACAAAAGCTTAAACCAGGAGTTAAAAACATCATACGGATACGTGATCGAACTCAAGGAAAAACTGAAGAAAACATGTGAAGTGGCGCATGAGATCATGGCAGAAGCGCAAGCAAAACAGAAAAGGTTCTACGACCGGAAGAGCCAGGTTCGAAGGTTGGAGCCAGGGGACAGAGTGCTCATACTACTACCCAGTGATCACAACAAACTAACCATGCAGTGGAAGGGGCCGTACGAAGTTGCGAGGCGAAAAGGCGATGTAAACTACGAACTGCTGGTTGGAGACAAAAGAAAAATGTTTCACATAAACATGTTGCAAAAATACGTAGGTCGCGAAAAAAGGAATGAAAGTTGTGGGGTGATGGTGGTCCAGGATGAGGTTGAAGATTTAGGGGAGATCACGACGCCCAGTCTAAAAAGGCAACAAGGAGCGCAGGATGTGATCATCAATCCTAAATTAAGTCAAAAGCAAAAGAAAGATCTGGCTGACGCGATCGGGGAGTTTGAAGACATATTCTCTGACGTACCGGGCAGAACAAATGCATTGCAATGCAAACTTCGATTGATGACAGAAGAGCCGGTGTTTGTAAGGCAGTATCCGTTGCCTTTTGCCATCCAGGACGAAGTGGAAGAAGAAGTGGAAGAGATGCTAAGATTAGGCATCATCGAACGATCCACGTCCGCCTACAACGCACCCATAATAATGGTAAAAAAGCCTGATGGCTCTAATAGGCTTGTGCGTTGACTTTCGGCGATTGAACGCAGTCTTAGTGGCTGACGCTGAACCTATACCAAGGTCGGACGTAGTGTTTGCGAGAGTCGGGCAAAAGAAATATTTTTCTAAATTGGATCTAGCGAAGGGGTATTGGCAGATACCGATGGAAGAATCAGCCAAAGAGAAAACTGCCTTCTCTACGAGAACTGGCCTTTACCAATTCCGGTTTATGCCTTTCGGGCTGAAGACGGCTGCTGCCGTGTTTACCAAGTTGATGAGGTCCGTCCTGGAGGGCGTGCCCAATGTACATCACTACATTGACGACATCTTGGTTGCCACTGACTCGTGGGAAGATCACTGCCAAACATTACGGCAAATTTTTGAATGTCTCAAGAGGAATCATCTCACGGTTAAGCCAAACAAATGCGAGGTTGGGTTTGACGCTATAACATTTTTAGGTCACAAGCTTGGTATGGGCCAAATCGCACCGAAGAAAGAAATAATAGAAAAGATTCAACAAGCGTCGGCGCCAAAGACAAAAAAACAGGTGCGAGCCTTTCTAGGTCTTACAGGATACTATAGAGAGTTCATACCCCGTTATGCAGAGATAGCAGCCCCACTTACTAACCTCACAAGGAAGGGACAGATGTAACACAGTACAATGGTGCTCTGAACATGACACAAGCTTCAAAGAGCTTAAAAGAAGGCTAGCAGAACCACCCATTTTGGTAGCGCCGGATGTGTCTAAGCAATTCGTCCTGCGTACGGATGCATCAGACGAAGCTTTGGGAGCAGTGCTGTTGCAAGAGCACGAGGGCATGCTGCACCCAGTGTTATATGGCAGTAGAAAACTTAGCGCGAGCGAAAAGAACTTTGCGGCTATAGAACGTGAATGCCTCGCACTCGTGTGGGCAATTGGTAAATATGCTATTTACCTGTACGGAAAGGAATTCGTAGTTGAGACGGACCATCAACCGCTAGAATATTTGAATAAGACGAAACTCAACAACGCGAGGGTAATGAGGTGGAGTTTATCTCTGCAAGAGTTTACATTTAGAATAAAGTATATAAAAGGCAAAGACAATATTGGGGCGGACTACTTGAGCAGAGTTTAAACAACACAAAGAAGAAGCGTGGAAATATTTTTTTTAGATATGATAATATGTATACGCATGATGGAAGTATATTCCATGATACTAGTAACGGATGGAAGTGTTTTAGTTTCGGCAGTTGAAATGTAGCTGATGTGCTGATGTACCTGAAATTGTGAACTGGGTGCGGGCCAGATATAAAACGTTCAGGGTGTGAAAGCGATTCACAAACTGGTGAACCAACACAGGGACGTAAGAGAAAAAGAAAGGACGATGCATTAACGAGGTGTGGAAATTTAGTACGACTAAATTCTGGAGGAGGGAGTAAATGTCGCGCTACAAAAGAGAAATGGAGCAGAAGAGGAAAACGTCGAGGAAGCACGTCTGGAGGAGAAGTGGGCGGAAAGAAGAAGAAGAGGTTCTTGTTCGGCCGTAACCCGTCCAGGTGGAAGCATACCCGGCGACGTCCCGAGGGTGCTCCTGTCGGGTGAAATATCAGCTTGGCGGTGTGCAACCAGAGCATCAACATCCTGCATGAACGAGGCATTCGGCAGCGACCCGAAGTAGCCGCTGGTGGGAACGAGCAACGACTTCGGCGGTGTCCCGGAGCATAGCATCCCAGACCAGCACCAAGGAACGACCAACGACTTCGGCGGTGTCCCGTAGCAGAACATCCCAGACCATCACCAAGGAACACAAGGAACGCCACTCACCGAGCAACCAAGCTCGGTTGGAAACAAGACCGAACCAAGACCCCCCAGCCACACGAGGACGGACTGAAAGTGAGACCGCTTCTGACTTGTACATTTCTATATGACTAGAACGTTTATTATTTTTCTTTCTTTTTATAATATATATATATTGATCAAAGCTCACGGTGTGACTGAATTCCTCTTTCGGCGGTTTGAGCTCAACCTATAACGTCACAGTAGTGTGTGTAAAAAGTTTGATGAGGGGAAAACAAGAAAGAATAAGTGGTCTCACTCGCGCGCAACGTATTTCACGGGACTTTTCTCTTAAAAAGCCTCCTTTCTAAATGTCCTGACGGAGGTCGCCCGACGTCGTGTAATCGAGCAGGGTTCGTAAGATTTGGACTCGTCTTTCAGATCCGCCAGCAGGTCTGATCTACTACTCGTAGGAGCTAGGAGTGTCTTGGCCCAGCTGGGCCCAAGCATCGCTCCTGTGTGTGGTGAGATTCTCACATTCCCAACTGCCAGATACACCGACGCGTCCCCGTATCCGCATAAGCCAGCCGATGCTGTATGTGTAACCAATGCAGCAGGGCATGAAATGACCGCCCTCACAGTCCGCACAACATCTACAGAAGCCGCCAAGGAAATCGCCATTGCCCTAGCCGCAACGACAGGTGATGAGATAATCACAGTACTCACAGACTCCCAGGCAGCCTGTCGCAATTATCTACGGGGACGCATCTCCAAAACAGCGCTTCGCATCCTCAAGACCATCCCCCGGCTCCCCGAAGTACACCTCGTCTGAGTACCCCGACACGAATACCTCGAAGGTAATGAGGCGGCACATGCCGCTGCCCCCTCTCATGCACACCGGGCCATTACACACGAGGGAACAACCTAACTTGTTGCCCCCCGACCGACCTGCTCATCAAGTATGCCGACATACTTGCCCACTACCGTCACGACCGAAGGAAATACCCAGTGCCGCACCCAAGACTATCAAGAGATGAAGCCACCACCCTCCGAAGACTGCAGACCAACACTAATCCCCAAAGCACCCTTCTTCACGCCAGCTATCCCACTCAATACCCCGCAACCTGTTTTTTTTGTCCTTCTCCCGGCAAGCTTTACCATCAGGTATGGGAATGCCAACGAACCCCGGACCTCACTCCCAAACCCACCCCATCCTACGAGCAGTGGATGGCCTGTCTGACCAGCCCGGACCCAGGGATCCAGCAAGACCTGGTGACGAGGGCCCGGATAGCCAGCCGCAGCCAGGGTATCCCGGACTAAGGATGCCCTCCACCGGGCGGGTGCCCTAACATCTGCACCTGATGCTCGCTTAATAAAGATGTATTCATCATCATCATCGCATTCCCAAATCAGGAGGTAAAGATTTGGGTGTGTGCAGTCTACTTTGTATATTTGACATTTTTTTTGGTGGGTTCGTAATTAGGGTTCAGATTTCTTTTCTTGGTGGTCCCAAATTTTTAGTCACATATTGTGTTGTTGCGCCACCCGTACAGAATCCCTGTATTTTCCGCACGCGGAGATAGTCCGCGGAGCCTAAATTTTCAACTTTTGAACATGCATACTCCGCGGACTATAGCCCGGAAAATACGGTAAGTTTTAAGTTCATTGTGCCAAATAGCTCGTCAGCGAGAGTAAAACAACTATTCTGTTGTGACTTTCGCTTTAACCAATACTTGTTGCCATTTCAGTTAAAAACTGATGCACTTCCGATTACCCCTGGAGCAATGCATACCAGCTAAATAAAACACAGTATGGGGGATGAAGGGGCATCATGAAAGATTGTGTTAACCGTACTTGTGCTTTACCTTGAAATATATTGTATTTATAGTCCGTTACTTCAAGTGCATTGTACCCCATGTACTTCCTACTTTACTTGAAGCACATAACCTCTAATGTACTTTGTACTTTACTTCAAGTACTTTTTAGATGTCCTTCACGCAACACCGTTAAAAAGTAAACACTGTCTAAAAAATTAAAGCACAGGCAGTGCTAAACCTCAAAGTAAAAATCAGACATTCGCAGTACATCATTAACCACAAAACAAAAAAGTAAAAAAAAATTAGGCACGCAGCAGAGGAACCAGCTATGAAAGCTTACTTGTGAAGCAACAAGCCGATTCATATTTGGCTAGCACAATTTCGCTAACGGATCAAAACCTATGTACTTTCTCGTTACCATAATAAAGAATATAAAAGTAACTTCAAAAGTAATTGGCAATTGTTTTACTGTTATTAGTAATTTCCTCGATTACCTTCTATTTGAGTAATTTTTACTCTACCCAAATTACTTTTGAGGTCAATTCTCAGTAACGTGACTTAATTACTTTTTGAAGATGTCTGGTGTCCTCCAAGCTGTCTTTGGGCACCAGCCGCTTCTTCTAGACCGCCGCTGAGCTCGGTGCGTCTGAGCCACTGCTGCTACTCGGGAATCCGCTCTTGGCTTATGGCGGTCGCACTCCATCATCGAGTCCACGGCAGATGGCGCTCCAGCAAGTGTACCGGTAGACGTGGCGTTGGCGGCTAGCAGCACCAGCCCACCGGAAGTCGCCGAAACACAAGGGGAGTCGGGCGAGGGTGATGGATGTCCTTGGCCGGGCCTTACTTCGTCGTCCTAGACCACGACAAGTTGGTCAGCATCGGAACCAGGCTACCCGCTACACTCGACTGGAAGTCGTGGGCAGACCACGGGTTAACTTGAAGTGGTGGCTAGTCTTGTGTGCGGAAGGACGGACTCGGGTCATCGTTAGGTTGTTCTGACGCCGGGGAGAGAGCGGGGCAGTTGCAGCCTTCTGGGGTGTCTTGCGAGATGGCAGGGCGGATGTCGACTGGGTTACGGCAGCATAGGTCCGGCGTTGTGTGCAGTCTACCGTCGCGTGCGCATGCCTACACCGCTCGCATGGTTCGGTGCAGCCGGCTGTTGCGTGGCCAAAGACCGCACTCCGGTCACATCATGGGTCCTTGCAGCCAGGCCCAATGTGACCCTCCTGCCCACACTTGCTGCACACCCGCCGTAGTCCTATGTAGTCCACCATGACGCGGTGGCCCTGGATCTTGATACAGTTCCGGATAGGTGGTAATCTTCACGTTCATCACCCTGGTGACGGTCATGATGTCTGGGTGATCCCGAAAGGTCACATAGGAAATGTCCTTCACTTCTCCAAACGTGCTGAGGGGTTGGTCGACGACTTCCCTGGTTCTGTAGGGGGGCAGGCGGTAGACGGACATGTGGAGGAGTCGGGCACCAACGGGCTCCAAAGGAACCACCACATTGCCAAGCATCAAGTGTCCTTGAGCTTCTAAACGATCGGCAAGAGCCATGCTTCTGACGGCCGCCATAAACCTCACTCCAATGTGGTGCTAGGGGACCGCGCAACAAACGCAGTCCTGATATGCACGTGAAAACATTAAAAAAAATCTCTCCAGCCTCTGATTTGACGAGCGTGTTTTGAATTCACTCAAATATGCAATACTCTCCGTAAAAAATGCCACCCAACGTAAAACGGCCTTCTCAAGAGACACGCTGAGTAGTAATAGTTAGTAATAATGTTTATCAAGTTTAAATTTCATCACTCACGCTTCGAAATAAATCCTCGATGATTCGGTATCAAATTAAGCAGCTCTCTTGCGTTGAATTTCCAGAACGTGCAGTAAATAATCCCAATATTCGCGAAAATTGCCGTTTTAGCATACCTACGCTTTGCCCCTTTAGAACACACACCGTTGCCAACTTGGCCCCCGCAAAGAGCCGGGTTGGCACCCAAGGGTGTTTTAGATAGGCAGCCCAACTCGGCACGCCCACTCTTAGCCGTACCGAACCGAAGTTTTAAAAAGAAAATAAAAAGGAGGGGGGGGGCGGTGCAACGATTTCCGGAATTTGGTCAAAAATTTGTAGGAGTTGTCCTGTAAAGCACAGAAAACAAATTTCGCCTGCGTTGCCTAGTTGTTGTGTAAAGAAAAGATAAATATTGGCAACTCTGGCACCCTCAACTCCCTCCCCGACTTCAAGGTCAAACCTCGTCGCACTCCTAGTGACGTAATTCGGTGTGCCGTGTAGGCAGAGTGTCGAACCGACATTTTTATCGGTTCGGTTCCGGTTCGGGTTGACGGCTTTCGGTTCAGCTCCGGTTCAGTTCAGGGGAGCAAAAAATAACGGTTCGAACCAGTTTGAAGCGGTTTGAACCGGTTCGAACCGGTTCGAACCGCTAAACTGAAACTATATTTTCCGCGTTCCTTTGGCAATAGGCACTATTTCAAGAGTGAAACGAGTAACTATACTCTGTTTCATACTTAGCGTGCAACGCTGTAAAAGCTACTGGCGCGAGCGCGTGGCTTCATCTATGGTTTTGTTTGCGCGAGAACGCGTGCCAATGATCAACGAAATCAAGCCCCATGCTCGCGCCAGTAGCTTTGACAGCGTTGCACGCTAAGTATGAAACAGAGTATATATAACCTTCTCCTCATTTGTAGAGGAGGAAGAATAAACGTTTAATAAATGGAGCTTCAGGCGCTGATGGTTGGGCGCCCGCCCGGTGAGGGGCCTCCTCTACTCCGGGAAGCCCTGGTCCGCGCTGGCTGCCCGGGCCCTCTCCACCAGGCTACGCTGGGCTGAGAGGTCGGAACTGGTCAGCTGGCCCACCCACTGCTGGTAGGTTGCGTGAGGGTTGGGGGCAAGGGATGGGGTTTGCTGACACTCCCAGACCATGTGGTACATGGTGCCAGGCTGGGAGCAGAAGTTGCAGGTAGCAGGATAGAGGGTGGGACACATGGCGTGCAATAGAGTGCCGTGGGATAACGAGTTAGTTTGTAGCCGACGAAAAGCGGTCGCTTCGGCTCTGAATAGGTGGGGGTGCGGTGGCGGGAACTGTCGTGGTTCGTGGCGGTAATGAGCGAGGATGTCCGCGTATTTCTGAAGAGGAGTGGGTTTGAAAGTGCATGAGGTTTGCGTGCCGTTGCCCTCTTGAGAAACGACCCGGTGCGTATGAGCGCGGGCAGCGGCGTGCGCCGCTTCGTTTCCCTCGAAGGACTCGTGTCCGGGGTCCAGAGGATAAGGAGTTCCGGGAGCTGGTGCACGTTTTGTAGAACTTTGAGGGCCACTGGTAATATGCAGCCTAGTAGGAAGTTGCGGCAAGCGGCTTGATAGTCGGTCAGTACAGTGATATACTCGTCGCCAGTGGTGGCCGCCGAACCAATGGCGAGCTCTTCTGCTGTCTCGATAGACGTAGTGAGAATTGTAGCTGTCGTCAGTTCTTTGCAATGGGCGTCGGTGACGCTTTTGGCATGGGCTGGTTGTTAGGGGTACGTGGAAGCATCCGTGTAACGTGTAAACTTTTTTATAGAATCCTCTTTTATTTTCAGGTAGCAAAAATAAATTGTGTTATTTAATTTTGGTGAAACAGTAAATGAAACGCTAGACTAATATATATGACTCAACATCTATATATTTTTCCCCTCAGTCGCATACATTTTACCTTACTCTAAAGGTTATCAGTCTTGTGGGCCGCCTAAAATACGTGTGATTAGTACAACTTTGCGTCGCAGTATTAAAAGTCGAATCCTTCTGTGCTCTTGCACTTAGAAATTAATCACAGTGCATCAAATCATGAAATGCGCACGTCCTCGACATATATATCCAGAAATCTAGTTTATAAATTACGCTTCATAATATATATGATGACGATGCAACTGAGCTAAGAGCAATAATATTTTCAAAATGTCCATTTATAGGACATTTAGTTTATAGAAACACTCAGCGGCAATCACAACGCTTGCTTTCCTGACCAATATTGTCTACACTCAGAACATTGATGCAGGCAAATAATCATGCAGAAAAGAGTGACCTTCGTATTCGGATCGGATCTGGCCTATTTTATAGCTCGTACCGAAGTGAACATTTTCGACATAGCTTGGCGCTTGAGGTTTGTTCTTGACAAGATACCGGTCAATTCAATTTGCAAATAAGCATCACCTTTGTTTTGTTTTCTTTTTGTTAAAAAAACAAAGTAGTATTTCATAGCCTACTCGACATTACAGCTACTTAATCGGTCACTTTCTGACGGTCTGCGTGCGCAATCGTCATAGTTCAGCAACGCACCACTGTGTACTTTGTTCTCGTCCACCCCACAAACACATAAATTTGTTGTTCATCAAATAAACGAAGCAACAGACTTCTCTATGTTTGAGAAGTTGAATATGCCTCAGGAACACCAGTCATTCAAATCAGCTTAAAAAATTGTTTAAGTTCTTTTCAAATCACTTATACACGAGCCTCTCGAGGATAAAAACGATTTGCAGAGCATATTTCAGATGACTTTGGGAGGTGGGGGGGGGGGGGGGGGGGGCATGTTTTTATGATGTATATCTTTAGGGTGATCGGCCCTTTATTTATGTTGTCATGGCTGCAGGCAGTAATAAGATGTTTGTTATTGTCATCAATAAATTTTACTGAAGTTCACATAACCGCTTGAGATCGACACGGGAGGGCGATACTGGAACATATGCCATCTGTAGTGTCTGCGGAACGTGCTTTTCGTTCGTTGTTAGGCAGCCTGAAACACCGGGTCGCGGGGTATGGCAAAATGAACTCTGCGCTCACGTTATAGATCTGAAGGCAAATACCCGAAATGTGCAGAAAGAGAGATAATAAATGATATTCTTCTAAATATTACCATAAACGACGCCTTACTGCAAAAAGAAATATATAGAGATGAATGTCTTAAATGTAAACATGTTTGACGGAACTCCTTCTAATTGGGTCAAAATTTTTAGAAATACAGACCTCCGCAAACCAAGTCCGAAATATTTAGTGGTCCGACGTTTCAATAGGTCTGGCTCAATAGGTCGACAGCCACTTAACCATCGGCTTGTGTCAACGGACTAGGACACTTGAAGAAGAAAACATGAGTGAAGCAACGACACACCGTAGAGCTGCTGCTCTCCACATGGAAATATTCACCCCTGATGAAAAAACCGAATCGGTTTCGAAACGTCGGACTCCTAACTGTTCAGGATTTGGTTGGTTAAGGTCCGTATTTCTCTAGTAGAGATGCGTGCAATGATGTTTCTAATTAAACATAATATATCGCAAAGAACAGACGATATGATTCTAATTTAAATCACATTTGGACATCAGATTGCACGATCTTGAAACTTCGCAGAATACTGTGTTTCTAATTAAACATAAATATCTTGAAGAACAGACAATATAATTCATAATTAAATCACATTTGGACATCGGACTGCGCGAGCTTGAAACTTCGCAGAATACTGTGTCTGCAGGTTTAAATTTGTATTTGGTTTTAGGTGCACTTGTTTTGGGGCCTAATTTTACAACTCTGTGCTTTATCAGTCATGCGCGCTCTAATATTCTTTTAGGCTACCGCGTATCATTGCGAGACTGCTATATATACTGCACAACTTTACAATTTAGAATTCTCATTTTGCTATACTTCGTTTTAGTTTAAAGGGACACTGTAAAGGGACGCAGAAAACCAATAGCTGCTTCGAACGGCCTGCGTATCGGTGTCCACCACGAGAGTTCAGTGACGACATTAATCTAGAACGTCGGATAATGACGACATAGAATTCTAGAGGTAGGACTGGCTGAATAGGCGCAAGGTACCCCTTCTGATCCTTTGAAGCACGTGACTCTCACTCAAATATTTGCTCGGAACACCCTTAAATTGGTGGGGCGTTCACATCTTTACAACTGTATGTTAATTTCCCACACTTAAGAAGATCGCGCGGTTGTTGCACGATCTTGTCGTTTCGGTTCTCCATTGGTTCAGACCAAATACGTCATCAACAAAAGAAAATTTGCTCAAAATTCTTAACCTCTTTTGCCTGTTATGTTCAAAATACGCCAGATTTTTCGTTTATTTTATGTTTAATTTGTTGCTAGAGTTTCAGTTACTATACTCTGTTTCACCTTATGATGTACCGCAGGAAAGGCTACAAGCTCGAGCTGCTTGCTCTGGGGCACATCTCGGCGGCACAAGCTCTCGTGACTTAAGAGCGGCTGCCAACGCTATGAGCTCGCGCTTCTAGCCTTTGCTGCGGTACAACATAAGGTGAAACGAAGTATAGTTTAAGCGAAAGCAATGCAATTTAAAAAAATGTCCAGAAACGCTTTAAGTCCAGATGCAGCCTATGCTATAAGCGCGAGCATGTGGTCCTGACCACTTGCACTGCAGGACGCGCGTGCTTGGACGCTGAAATCCCGGAGCTGGCGATCTTTTAACTTCTGCTACGCTCACACTTAAAGTGAATCGGAGTATTGTGTTAAGAACATCACATTTCACCAGAGAACTAAACTGTTTAACATGGTTTGCAGTTGACATCATCGCACTATATGTTATACTTCGTATCAGCTTAACTACAGATGCAGCCCATGCTACAAGCACGAGCTCCGGGTTTTCAGCGTCCCTGCCAAGCACGCGTGATCGTGCACTGCAAGCACTGTTCAGGGCCGTATGCTCGAGCTTGTATCATCGACTGCGTCTGGACTTCAGCTTAAACGAAGTATAGTGGTCAGGGATTTAATATTGCTGAGAAAATGAAAACCCGTGGAGCAAAATGCACGCTGCAGAAGGTTCGCACTCAGTGCAACCCATGTATTCAGAAACAAAAATTATTCTGGCTTGGTGCAGCGCCGTGAGGAACGGCGCGAGCGATTGGCACCCCGAAAACACGCTTTCTGGAAGGAGTGATTTTGCAAACGAAGTAGTTTTGCAGGATCACAGTGTCTGCTCTGTGGCGAAGATGCGGAGCAGAAGAACCTCTACAACAGTGTATGTTTTTACCCCCCCCTTTTTCATTTGACGATGCTCCTGCAGAGAATACTTTTTGTATTTCTATTGGGCTCCCTCCTCCAAATGGGGGTGCCGATTCAACAATTATATTTGTGCCATTTATAAACAGTAATCCTCCATTTCTTTTATTTTGCAACTGAAAACTGTAAACTTTAAACAATACCGCAAGATTTTGAGCGGCTGCCGACGTTCGGCTGTCCCTCAAAGACCACTAGAGTCTTTCTTTTCATGTATCCTTGTCGTACACACTTCTAGTTTTATTTATCGTCAAATTAATAAGCCATATTTAGTCTTTTAAATGCTTCTATTCTTGGAGGCAAATTTCTCAGACAGTTCTGCAAAAACGAAAACAGGTTTGGGTGCCTCAATGATGTGTACATGTAAAATGGTTCATGGAACAATTTTTGTACTTTCAGTAAATACCGCTAAGAGGTAATCCCTGACGTTACCCTATTGGAAAAACCAGCATGAAAATCAAACTGGTCAAGCTGGTAATTAAGGTGGTCAAACTGGTCAATGTGGTAATTAAACTGGTTTAACTGGAAATCAAGCTGGTTTAAGCTGGGCAAGCTGGAATTTGAGCTGGTCAGTCTGGTTTACGTAAAAACCAGCATGGTCCAACTGGAATCTGGTTTTTGATGCAATCTGGTGTAGCTGGGAGCCAGTCTGGTCCTAACTGGTCAAGCTGGTTTTCCTGCGAGCCAATGTGGTCAAGCTGGTTTTCCTGGGAGCCAATGTGGTCAAGCTGGTTTTCAGCTGGGAGCCAATATGGTCAAGCTGGTTAAACTGGTCTTACTGCAAGCCAATGTGGTCAAGCTGGTTTTCAGCTGGGAGCCAATATGGTCAAGCTGGTTAAACTGGTCTTACTGCGAGCCAATGTGGTCAAGCTGGTTAAACTGGTCTTGCTGGGAGGCAATGTGGTCAATGTGGATAAACTAGTCTTCTTGGGAGCCAATGGGGTCGGCTGGTTAAATTGGTCTTCCTGCAAGCTAGTGGGGTCAAGCCGGTTAAACTGGTCTTCACACCAGCTTACTTATCACTAAAACCAAGCTGCCAGATCTGGCAGTCCCACTGTCGGCCGACAAAACAAAATATGCATTTGTAACCTTGCGCGTCTTCTAAAGTGACGCTTGGTTATCAGCAAGCTGTTTTGCGACCTGGTGACGATTTTGAAACGGAATAAGGACTGCTAACAAGCTGCATTTTCCATGTCTGTGAGCAGTGTTTAGTTTGTTGCTCTAGTGGGACGTGGCCATAATAGTTATTGTCTATACCGACATAAAGACGTTCAAGAGTTTGAATAAAATGCAAGGTAGTTTTAATTGAGGAGAAAAATATGTGAAGCAAAAACCAAGTGTTTGAAATATGGTGAAATTTTAATTATAGATCTCACACTGCATTTTCAGGGGAGAGGGGGGTGTATATGCCTTGTAAAGCATTATGGTTCACTTGACATTACAAAAACAAGCACAGACTGCAAAATGAAAAAAGGTGTATTATTTAAATGACAAAACCTCTTTATTATAATGTCACTTAAATACACATTAAAGATATGAATTTAGGTCGACACCCAAATGTATATATGGCTCACTCCTCCTGTAAGTATTGATCGCAAACTCACCGTACTGATTGACAAAGCACATGATCCGAAATTCACTATCCAAAACAATAAACGCATGCACAGCCCTCCTTTAATCAGGGGCGAGGAAAACCTGGTTACAACTCCAAAACTTCACACGTGAGCTTCCCATCGCCGGCAGTAGAAAAACCAAGCTGCTCTCCAGATTGTTCGTTATTATCGCTTTCCACCCATCTCACGGTTAAGTACCACTAGGCTATGTATGATACTGCAAGTGATTTATTTATTTGCATCAATGGAACCAATGCCATGGTGATCTTTACACAAAACACATTTATTGATGCCAAAAACCACACACAACCTGAACATTCATCAATACTTTAAAATCACTTTCTTGTTCTTCTCTGAACGAAGAACATCTCTAACGAGAGCAAACACCCCCTTTTCTTCTTCTTTTCTACTCTACTCTCTATACTTGTTGAAACATTAAGAAAAAAATGCTTTGCACATAGTTCATTTGCTACATCAAATTGTTCTCACAAGATCTGGCCGTAGACAAAAAGCTATAATAATAATATTAACAATGTATTTTTTTAGTGTCCACAAACAGCTGTAACGCCTTTTGTGTGGTGCACTGTCATTTCGTGTTCAACAGCAACACCATTTAAGATACAAACATGCACAAAATTACAGACATTTGTAAGGACACAAATACAAGTGTGCAGAGCAAATACGATTTTACACTAACTGTTGGTTGGATAGAATACACTTTTGTAAGGCCGACTTGAAACTAACAAAAAGAAATCTATGTCACAATCGCATATAATATTAAAGGCAGACTGCATACGACATAATGGCGATGATTCACAATTTCTAGTAGGATAAAATGTTAAAAAATGACGCCTAGCTCTGGAGGGCACATGAAAGTCTATATTCATAAGTAAATTTTCAGTTTTAACAGTACCCTGCACTACCTTATGAAGAAAATTAATGTCTCTAACAGCCCTCTTCGTTGATAGCCTTTCAAGGCTAAAGAAAGACAGCAACAAATTATAACTAAAAATTTTCGACCAATCAATTGGTTATAAATAATTCGCATAAATTTCTTCTGCACACGCTCAATCATTTCAACTTGTATTAACAACTAATTGAACCAAATTCAAGCACCGAGCGTACAAGGCTACAGAACAGACACACTACAGATATTGGTGAACTGAAAGAACTTGATAACCAAAGTGATCATTCCCAACTTTCTAATCTCTGATCCAACGATCTTAGAAACGTGCGCAGTGAATTTATCAATATAGACGCCAAGGTCTCTTACTAGAGATACACCATTTATCACATTTCCCTCAAGCACTTAAGAAAAAAAGAAAACTTCCCGCTTTCTCGATAAAGAAATCAATTTAGTTTTTTTTTTAATTTAACGACAAGGCGTTTTTTCTACACCACTCTGAAATTGCACCAATATCAGTTTGCAATAAAGTACAATCAGTATAGTCTTTAACATTTAAAAAGAGTTTTATGTCGTCAACAAAAGAAGGACATTTGAGTGCTTGACGCATGATACTATATCGTTTACAAACAAAATAAACAACACTGGTCCCAGGTTTGAACCTTGGGGTACACCAGAAGTTGATGTAAAACACTTCGAAAAAGTTGCCAACATGAACAGTATTACTATGTAAACTCAAGTAGCTCCTGAACCATTCACAAAGCTTTGGGCACATGACATAAAAAGAAAGTTTGCAAAGGAGTAAAGTATGATCTACACGGTCAAAGGCCTTTGACATGTCAAAAATATACAGCATCAGTTTGGCCTCCGTTTGTGACTATCGGCACAGAGAAATCTAGAAAAGAGCACAAATTTGTTTCGACAGACTTTCCCTTTAAAAAACCATGCTGAAAAGGACTGAATTTTTTACTGAGGTAATTTGAGATCCAGTTATGCATAACCATTTCAAAAACCTTTGGGAAACCACACAATAACGAAACGGGACGATAGTTACTAACTAATGACGGATCACCAGCCTTGAGTATGGGCACAACTATAGAAGACTTCCACAAATTAGGGAAAGTACCCCTCATGAGAGATGCTTTGTATGTTTGAACAATGTTTCAATGAGGTAAGCAACTGATATTAAATGCAATATGATTGAACTATCTGAATTCACCACACAAATTGAGAAATTACTAGCGCTCCACAAGGAGCCAAGCTTTTCTTTTACGACCATTCTTGAGGTGAGAATGAGTATAGAATGCGCTTAAAATTTGGAACAGAAATGCACTAGAAAGATTTGTATGTTCTACCTAACCTTCAAGAAAAGCACAAAATGTTCTAACAAACCAAATACAGGGTTTAAAGGGAAAAAAATGAAAGCCAGTTTTTCGGCCCACATGATGAACAAACTGTGCATCGCAAAAAGCGGAAAGTCCACCAAAGTGATGCTATCAGTAAGATAGGATGCGAAGAGCATTTTCAATGTTAAAGGGATGCTAAAACGAAATTTTTATTTTGGAAAACAACGCAGAAGCACTAGGCGGGACGCTACAAACCTGAAAGCATCACCCATAAATCAATATCTCCAACGGATGGTTGTCTTTTTGTGAAAGAGGAGCCCGCTTGAACAAGGCCAAAAAGGCCCGTGACGTCGCGATTCTCGTTTCCTCCTCTTTTCGCTTTGACTCCGCGAGGACGCAAAGAGGGAAGGAAACAAGGCCGTTTCCCCTCCTCCTCAACTATTCTGCAGGAAACGCGATGTCGCGATTCTCACTGATTCACATCCTTATTTTACAAAAATATGGTCATCCGTTTGAGATCTCTCTTTATGAGTGGTGTTTTGGGGTCTGTGGCGCCTTGTTGAACACTCCTGCTACCTTATTTTGTGATATCCGAATTTCGGTTCAGCATCCCTTTAAAATCGTTGCACAGCTCCTTTAAATTATGAGCAGTCTTCACGACCACCAACAAAGAATTTGCACAGATTCCCCGCTTTCCGCATTGCTCAGCCCGTCTATGCAAGACAAAAAAACTGGGATTCATTTTCTCTCACAGACCCTGTAGAGTTTAGGCTAATCACGCTCTATCGTGTTTGGCAAATCGCAAATGAAAGACTTGCTGTCTGTAAAAAAATCAATATAAACGCAACTGCTCTTGAGGTTAGCAGGTTCAATACAGCTGACAGTCTCGACTTCAGAAAGGAAACATTCCTTAATATGTTCTGGCAGGTACTGCGATTGCCTCAGAACAACACTCCTGCAAAGAAGAATGCAGCAAGTGCCATTTGAGGACTTTAGCTCCAAGATTTTTGAAATTCTAAAATAACTACTGTCATTAGTTCACACAAAAGTTGTGTCACTTTTAGTGGCCCTCGTGTAAGCAGTGCTGTGGTAGATCTGATGCTTCACAACACACCTCTCATACTCAGTCACACTGCTAATAGAAGCTCTACAGTGCTGCTCGAGAGCCATCTTTTCGTCAGCGGTGATGCTGGCTGCACGCCCACAGCCAAGCATGGTTGTGGGTTTGGCTGTCTAGGGACACAAATGGACTGCTGATACTGCTAGATGACAGGTTAA
>JAZHYW010016048.1:0-17187 GCA_037355805.1 Ixodes ricinus | reverse complement strand
TTGCGTCTGCCGCCACCACCCCTGCAGCTCTTGCTCAGCCAGAATCACGGCGGTGAAACGCGGAACTTCGTACGGCGTCATCATGAGAAACAGAGGGACCAATTTATGGATGCCGTTATTGACGCGTTGCTTGCACGAGGAATTTGTGCGTGGTTAGTTTATATACACGTGTATATAGATATATATATATATATATATATATATATATTGTCGCTTAAGCCTGGGGCAAATATTATGCACGATGACGCTATACCACAGTATGATTCAGTATTGCTAGCAGCTGGAAACCCTTGTAAAATAAGTGAGAATATGTAATTATTCAGAAGCTCAAAGCTTACCGAGAGTGCGGTTTTAAATAATAAGTTATCATTAATCCATTAAAACCAATTATGTGGAGCTTTCTTCTATGTATAAGGTAGCTCAACAGAAGATACAAAACATAAGTATATGAGACAAGTCCATTCAAATAGTTGGCAGGCTTAAAAATGTAGAAGTCATTTCTTTTTTTAACTTTAAATCGCACATTATTTAGAATGTAAAAGAACTGCGAATATTAGGTCTAAGGATTACTTCAAACCAGACTATCTTTTGATTCCAAAACTCTAATAATAATCTGCTACAGCATTTTTCCCAGTCATCTACAATATGGTATGGAATTTTTGGGGTTCACATACTTTTTTGCATGTGAACTGGAAACCGAAATAACGCACCAAGAATCGGGCATTCAGGATAATTCCATTCCCAAATTATAACACTCATTCAGCTCATCTATTTACCGAACAACGAATAATACCAATTAACTATACTAATACACTACAGAACGAGTTATCTCTGGTCTCACTGTTTTGTATTAAAGAGAAGAACGTATAACACCTCCATTCAGCGCTTCTATTTACCGAACAACGAATAATATATTTAACTATATCTAATACACTACAAAACAGTTATTCTGGTTCACTGTTTTGTATTAAAGAATTCTGTATTCCCAACAAATATAGTTTTACTGTCAGCTAAAGTCATGAGAAATGCTCTTATAATTTTATTACTCCGCCCTATGGCAATATATACGGTCAACATTTAATATATATAGTACAGTGGTACAGTACTTTGGAACTCATTAAGCCCATACATAAAATAAAGTTAAGCATTTGTACTAAAAAAAAACATTATTTATAAAATTTGTAAAGCGTGATTTTTTGTTTATTTTTTGTGCGGTACTAGCATGCGTGTTAGGTAAAACCCGCATTCCTTATTAAAAAACCCATGTATGGATCCAGAAGAAAGATCCATACAGATTCAATCGTAATGCTTTTGATGTGTACGGAAGATGGTTAAAGAACGATTGAGTGATTGATTGATTGATTGATTGGTCGATCAAGATTCGTTCATTTATTTATTGGCTAATTAATTAATTGATAAATATTTATTTATTTGGTTAAATAATTGAGTAATCACTAATTAATTAATTAATTATTAGGGGCGAAGCTCCCTAGGGTCTAGCCTTGTCCGTCTGTCCGTCCGTCCGTCCGTCCGTCCGTCCATCCGTTCCGGCCGGGCGTCCGTGCTCACATAAAGAGATAAAATGTTTGCGCAGTCGACAGGATTCGACCCTGTGCGGGCGGACCCCATTGGATTTCTAGTCCATCGCCTTAAACACTCGGCCACGACTGCGGAACGAGTAGGGGGCTCTGAGATGTGGTAGTAACTCAAGAGCTGGGGTTTCTGTCATGGACGAAACGTTGCATGTAGCCGCTCAACGTCTATACAGGAGAAGGCGCTGTGGTCAAATGCGTATATAATCGCGTTAAACTTTGCATGCATTGGCTCAACGTTTATAGACGAGAGGGCGCTGCGGTCAAATGCTCAAATGCGTATATAACCACGTTCCATACCACGCATTCTCTTTCTGACATGAACCGTTGACTTGAGCGGTGGAGATGCGTTCCCACGGCTTCTAGCCGATCCAAGCTGATCCGCTAGAAGAACCACTGGCTCTGCATTTCAGCGACCATAAAGAAGTAATAATGAAGTCGAAACGCTACCCGGAACTCAGCACTACCTATGAGCAATACAAAAATTTAGCACCATCAGCACTACCTATGAACAATAAAATCAGTATCATCAGCACCACCAGAGCTTCGCCCCAATCAACATCATTTACCACGTGGAGATGCGGTCATTTTTTAATTTATTGATTGGTTGAGTACTTCAGTTGGCGGCGCGTTCCAGGACCCATATTGCGGACTGACTCAATATCGAATATTAGGAGAATTGCTATTACCTTCTAGACTGCGTGTGCTCCTCTGTGATTTAATTATTCCTAGAATATTCATCCTCCGGAATTCCATGTGCGCTTTTGTTTCTCCATGAATGTACAGTTGTGACGCAAGGTGACCACGCCGTTTTGAAATTGTCCCTTGTCACTCTAATGTTAGATGAACAAAAAGAGTCATAAAAGGCTCCGCTTCATCGGCAAAACTACCTTAGTGTTCAGGGATTTCGTCTGCTACTACTTTCATTCATGCCGGCTCTGCTGACGACAAGAGAGGGTCCTGTCTAAATTTTGCCTGGTAACAGGGCCCTACAAAGATGTCGACGCGGCCGATAGCCGAGTTCTGCCGCCACATCACATGGACGACGCCAAATGGACGTTTACGGCTAGACGGTTAGAAGGTGCCTTATTGGCGAAGTAACATAACTCCCCGGAGGCTACACCAAGTTTGTCGCCTCATAACATCTGCGGCAGGGGATCTGCCTTCAACGCCAGTTTTCTGCCTTTAAAAGCACTTGGGCACCTTGTGAGGACGAGCATTCAAAGCACAACGGAAGGTAACCGGTGCGTGCTGTGTGCAGGTTTTTGAACATTAAACAGTAGTAAAAGCTGGTATTGTTCTTGAATAGCAAGGTGCCATTTTGGCAAGGAAACGCTCTCGAAGCGGTAACTTTTCAGCAGAAATGTACGCACGAATCGGTGAACGTTATATCCGCATTACTTGTGTCCCCCAATTGGCTACAAGTCTATCTATTAGTGAAGGGTATAGACGCAAATGGAATCAAGTAAGCGCCCAGACTTCACCTCATCTTTCACTGCCGTGATCACTATCCCGGTGAATCTTCCTAGCCATAAGATAAATTTTATCGCCCTTCCGTCAATGTGCGAATATTCGAATGGTTATAAGCCTTCGGCCGCTTAACAGCTCAATAGCCTAGTCTCTCAAATAATGCAAGCCGAAAAAGCGGAACTTGCTCAAAGATCTGCTATACATGGTTCCGCATTCTGGACTGCCTCAAACGAGGAGCTCTAATCAGTGCACACATTATGGCGAAGCCTCCGGCGGTATGTGATTATCTTGGGGTGCGAGAATAACGCGGAGCGCTCTGTGTGAGAACCGAACCGTATGTTCATCTGCCTCAGCTTGGCGTACCCAGAGACATTATCTGCTTGTGAATTGTAACTCAGCTGATCGCTTCAAATTGGCGCCCGCGCGCTCCATACTAGCCGCCAGGAATCAGGAAAGGAACTGCGCTTACGGAGAATGTCTGCAAAATGATAAGAACCGCAGGTAAAGAAGCAGGAATGTTTATGTCCACAAGTTGCTGCAGGGTGTTCCAGAAATATACTTTACAAATTTGACAAAAGTGGTTCAAGTTGCACGTCTTATTGATTATATTGCACCGCTGGGTTTCCAGCTATCATGGCGTTTGATCGGTCCTGTGCTCAAGGTTATTTTCCCAGTAAATATATCTGGTAGACACAACCGCTCCCATGGACTAACAAGCTCGTATTTGAACGGCTAACACTCCGTTCATCAACATAGTGCTCTGTAACGAGCACACCGTACCGCAACATTTGCGATGGGGGCCAATCGCAATCAGGCATGCAGCTGATTCTGCGCAGCATTTTTTGCTTGCTAATGTTGCCTACAATAAACATCTTTTTTTTTTTTGCTGCCATATTTGTGTACCGTTTGCGTTCCAATACTTTGTGACCTTGTTGACTGCATTCAAACTTTTCAATCTTTTTTTTTCTTTTCTTTTTTTTTCATGTTGCTTTCGTGCCAGTAAACACGTTATCACATGCCTTAACAAATTACTTAAAACGTAGCTGAAGCACCTTTCAAAATATGTGTGTTAGGAGCGGGGTTCGATATAGCTTTTTGTCCCGCGAATTCAGATTTAGCTCTTAGCTTGGGCACAAGCAAACGTAAACGACAATCATAAAAAGAAAAAAAAAACACGGCTGCAGAAATTACTGTTTTTGGTTGTCTATGAATTGAGATAGCATTCGTCATGTTTACCTTCTTCTTTTGTTGCGAGACCAAGGACGACGACAAGGATGGCGTCTAGGGGGGCCCAGAGCCGTATATACGGCTCTGGGTGGGTGGGGGGGGGGGGGGGAGGCTATGCAAGACGGCGGGACTAAGAGACCGGGACATCGCCGCCTGCTGCGATGTGGTCAGCGTCACACCGCTGACCACGCTGCAGCGGGCGGCCATGTCCCGGTCCCTTCGTCCCGACGTTTTGCACAGCCCCTTAGGACGACGTTCTAGAGGACGACGTTAAGAACGATGACTAGGACGACGCGTCGAGGACGACGTTCTAGATGACGACGTCAAACGCGACGTCTATGACGACCTCTAGGTGAACCTTATTCTTATTCGATTATTCGATGGTATGACGGTGACGATCGATTGACATTGCGCCGATCATGCTTCAAACGGTGATTTGATATTCAAATGATGTTGCCTTAATTTAGCGTCGATACGTTATTGATGTATAAGTGATTTTAAGGACGTCATAAGTTGTCAAGTCAAATTTAGCGGAGAACTAAATTGGGAAATGGGTCACGTGGCGTCAATTTTTCCGCTAAATCTGGCGGGGAACCTAAATTTGTCTCTTAGTCACGTGACATCAGGCACGTGATACGTTTTTCCTTCCAAATTTTGCGGCGAAACTGGATTGGTGCATCTGTCACTTGACGTGAATTCTTCCGCTAAATTTAGCAGGGAACTGAATTGCTGCAAAGGTCACGTGGCGTCAATGTTTTCACTAAATTTACCGGAAATATAGCACATGAGGCCAGAAAGGTTCCCGCTATTCTCCCCCCCCCCCCTGATATTTACGTCGTTAGACGCACTTTAGTGGGGGTCGCCCTGCTCTATGCCACGCCCTGAGCATGCAAGGCTAAGCACCTTTTCTCAGCCCTCATTGGTTGAAGAGATGATTGGCATCTGAAATGTTAATTGTAAAAATTGTTTCACCGCGCCGTAAAAGTATTTATTTCGACAACATTATGTTTTAGAGACAAGTAATCTAGATATAGGAAATTTAGTTTTCAAAAATATCCCGATATTGCCTTTCTGCTGCGGCACTTGGCTTCAAACGAAAACAAACATGGCTCCGTTGTGCGGCGTACTGAACAAGCTTAGCTCGTTGATCTCGTTAATTTTTCAGTGCGAGTCGGTCTGCGTTCACCGCCGTCTTTAGAGGAAGTCATACTACCTAGTTTGCAACAAACAACTGTTGCAAGTACGCGCCTTCGGAAGCGCTGTGCGGGTGACATGGGTTCGTACCGGGAATGGATCTAAGCCTTATAGCGTCCCACGCCTTCGGAAGCCCTGCTCGGGTGGGTGATTGGCTTCGTGGCGGCACTGTCACCTAGCGTACTATGTTGCTTTATCTCGCTTAATTTAATGTGTTCCCTTGCGCGTGTTGGTGCTGTATAAAGTTCCCATAAAAACAGCCCTGCGGCTTAGTGAATTGTTAAACCGTTGTGATTGCAATCGTGGTTTAATATCTAGAAGATACCTATCCACAGAGGTAAGAATTTGCGAGCAATTTTGCTGGAGGTCATAGGGCGTCAGTTTGTCTATGTTTTCGTCATTTTGCTTCGAAAAGCAAGTCGCGCTAGTTTTGCAGTGCACCAATGGCCCTAAACTCTTGTAGCACAAAGTGCCGAAAGTTAGCGAAGCGCACCGATTGGTCGTCAGCGACAAAAGCGCGAAGTCATCGTCGTGATAGTCCAATCGGTGCACTCCGTCAACTTCGGCCCCCACTTTGCGTTTGACGAGTTGAGAGCTCCTAGCCTACCAACAGTTAGTATGTTTACGTCGTGTTTTAATTGAGCGTCATGACACTCAACCCACTTGCTCCCGGATGCCACGTGAAAAGAAAATAACAATAGCACTAAACCTGGAGTGTCAACATATTTGTTTTGTTGATTTGTTTCGTCTGCTTAACCGCTTATTACCACACATCAATAGGCGCTCAGAGACTATTGTATTTGACCATGGCTCGTGAATAATGAAACGCTAGAACGCCGCTTTCATGGTCGCGTCTTCTGAATGTTGTAGAAGTTTTTAGACGGGGGGCGGAATAGCAGACGCGGAAGTAAACAGACGCCGACGCGTACCTTTCGTGTCTCGCGTCTCATGGGCATTGCAGACGACTATAGACGGTGGTGAAATAGCAGACGATGCCGGAGCCTACCGCGCGTCCGCTCTGCACGGCTAGCAAGCGGTGCCCAGACTAGAGGTACCGAATATCACGAAAGGGGGACGCTAGACTTCTTAGCGTATTCCGGCGAGTAGCCAAGCCGACCCAGTAATAATGGGCGGGGCCACTGATCTTTGGGCGGGGCTTAGAGTGTGCTGTGCTTTACAACTAAATCGCGTCTAGCGGCGTAAATATTAGCAAAAAAATATATATTCTAATGTGAAAAATTTACAAAAAAATATTTAGTCCTAAAAATATTTTTGTTCACTTCAGTGTCTTTTAGGGCTGGCTTTATGGAGTCGAACCCGAAAGCGTTTTCGGGCCCCGTTCGCAAAGCCTTCCCAATAAACTCGCGCTCGTATCCAACCCGTGCGAGCGTGTGTGCGTGGTCTAGTCGGTAGCGTCACGCGTGACGTCACATAACGCACATAACGTCACGTGTGACGTCATGTCACGTGACTCTTCACGTAACACTTGGCTGGGGCGTCACAACCCTATTGACCCAATAAATTTGGCGGAAACTTTTCCTCAAAGTGTTACGAAACTTTATCCGCCAAACTTGGCTGGAACTTTTTCCGTTAAATTTGGTGTGTAAAGTTTCCGCTAAATGTGGCTGAAAACAAACTGCTAAATTTAGGAAAAATTTTTCTGCCAAATTTAGCGGGTCGATAGGGTCATGATGTCACAATGACGTGGAACCAAGGTTATTAGATTAACTCAGTTACGGACCTTTTAGTAGACGCTGCATGCACGAACAGTAATCCTCCCCTCACTCACCACGACTCGCCCGGGAGTCGCTCGACGCGCCGCCGGACGGCTGCTTTGGTAACTGAATCGGGATACGTTCGTTTCAACGTTACTAGAAACGTAAAAACCAACGAAAAAAACTCTTTTTGTAGTAACTTTTATTGGAGATTAGTACAAAATGGAGGCGCGTGATGTTTTCTAAAATTTTTAGTTTTCAAGGTTTTGCAGCACAATTAAAATTATTTTTATACAACCATGCCTCGAGCGGGGATTTCAGGTGGCGCGTCCCGACCTACGCGCATTTTAACATTCGGGGGTATTTCGCGGCGCGTCCACTGGGGAGACGGGGGTGGCACCCCATAACCCGATTGAAGCCAAAAATAGATGTCACGTGCAGTTCCCCGAGTGACCGCTGCGGGATTAATGGTGGCGTTGTGATCGCCATTTGACGCTTCAGCTGTGCTCTTTGGAATGGACAGTTATAAAATAAAAATATAGATGGCGCTTCGAACGACTCCAGGCGTATTGAAGTGAGTGAGGAGGGGGGGTGGTACCTCCTCCGCGGGACTTCCACAACTGAGGTAATCTCAAGGAGGTTATAATGGGCAGGAGGTGGCGTCCCTAGGGTGCCTCAATGTCCTTCTGTTAAGGGTGATGCCACCCTTTGTAGTACCCGATGCCGACAGCACGCGCTCACGGGTAAAATACAAAGAAATTGACGAAAACAAAATGTCGCCATAGCACAGTCAGCGCCACAAACGCGTGCAGGGAGCACGCTCTTTCACGCGCTTCTGAACAAAAAAAGAAAAATAAATGTGTGGGACAAAATGGCGAGATGTCTCCACCCTAAGCAAAGCGCACATGAAGGCACCCTAGGCGTCCCTATCCCCAATGCATGGAGCGAAGTGTAACGGAAGTAGGCGTGGCCACGAGCCGCGACGAACATTTCTTGACCAATGGGAAGCCTAGTGAGTGGGCGCCGCCATTAATTTCGGTGCAAACAACCCTCGTTGCCATGGCATTTCCGTGGTAACGCGATTGTGTGCACCGAAAGTAATGGCGGCACCCACTGTTATTTGAAACAGCGCTTAACGGGAGACTTTTAAACCGGTATGGTCGGAATTGGATGAGATTATTATAAACGAACGCCTGGTTGCCCAGCAGAAAGTAAGTGACTAGAGTTGAGACGCTCTAGACGACGCACCGACTGAATCGGTGTCGAACAGGCGAGATTTCGAGCCCAACACTTGCCTGACCAGTAGGACTCAGGAAGTCGGCGTGTAGCGGACGCTCTCGACACCGCGCGACCGCGCCTGGAGCGTCGTCTCGAACGAGTCGTCGTAGCGCGGCTTTGGAAAGCGATCGCGAGTCAGTCATCGTAGGCACGAACGCTGAGAAGGATCGTAGGCACGAACGCTGAGAAGGCGCTGTGTGTGTGTCGTGCTGAGAAGGGCATCGCGGGTTGAGAAAGCCGTACAAATTCTGCTTCGAGAAGATGTTGGTTTCACTCCGCCGTGATGAGTATTCGGGTTCGCATCGAAACATCTTTTGGTGCGCCGATCGAATCGAAAGCCAGCCGCGACAGCGAGCAGACGAAGCAGACCGCAGGCACGGAGCAGACGTAGCCTAAGCCTAACGACCGAGCGGAGAGCAGACGATGGGAGCATGGTTGAATTTAGTTTGGATGAGAGAGCGTCGGTGCGCGGGGCAGTCTGGGATTGGGTTGTTCTTCCGGCGTCGCTGGGTATGACGTCATGCCGGGTCCTGCCCTATTTAAACGTCCTTGGGTAATCTAGTAACGTTGCGTGGAACGTCACACGCGTGACGCCACGTGTGACGTCACACGTGTCGTCATTCGTTGCTGCGCGGCGTTGCATTATCGGATCTTTCGGCGAGAGCGACGCCGACGCCAACGCTGGATTCGCTGCCACTAGAGCTTAAAACGCTTTGCGTTAAAAATACGTGAAGCGACACTTGGCCATATTGTGGCTTAAAATCATGGTGTCCAGTTATTTGAAGCTGTATCTGAAATCACAAGAAACGCTTTTCCGTCCTCCACATTAAACAGTTTGCGACAAAGCAAAGCAATATTACATGAGCTTCCTAACACCGAATCTAATGCTGAGGAAGTCGCAATTTTGAATCATGACGATCGGCAGTTGCGCCTGCTCTACCGTTGGCTCTGCACAAGCACCAAAATGGCGGCGTCCACAACACTGTCGAAAAAGAGAGTGCCGATACTCTAAGCGCAGCTCATTTATTGGCCCTACTTCCCGCGAACCTCCTTTCCCTGACTGAAACTGAAACTAAATATGAATAATACACCATTATTTTAGCTTATTTAGTTTTAACCACCTACACATAATGAGAGGAGGAAGCGGCCGGGTAGGAGAAACGCGGGTTTTATGTGCGACTGTTTCTAATCAACGTTAGTTCTAACCGTCTCAAAAGAGAGAACGCGCGAGCTTGCGCTGGTTAAAAAAAGACGGTAAAAAAAAGAGGTGACACGCTGTGTTCTTTGTGATTGTGCGTCTAATTGCAAATTGTTGTGTGTATGTTTATACAGCCGGAAGTTAGTCTGCCTTAGTGGGCGTCTGGTGTCTCAGGTGTACATGAGCAATTTAGCCAGTGCGGTACAACCGCAAACCTGGGGTCTTTAACGTGCACCACGCAGTAGTGATACACGACCATACGCCGGTATGATGCTCTTCCACATCGAAACGGGCAGGGGCGGGGTGGGTTCTGCAGCGCGAGCTTTCGCTCCACGTGTTCCGAGCTGGTGTGCGCTATACTTCGTTTCAGCTTGGGTCCAGACGCAGCCGACGCTACAAGCGCGAGCTCCGAGCTTCCAGCGTCCCTGCCAGCACGCGCGCTCGTGCAGTAGAGGCACTGTTCAGGGCCACACGCTCGTGCTTGTAGCATCGGCTGCGTCTGGACCCAAGCTGAAACGAAGTATAGACATGCACTCGGCCACCGATCGCCCCCCCCCCCCTTATATAAGTATTTGAAGATCGACGATGGACGTCGATCGTCTCGAGGTAATGTAACGTAATAACATTATATAATTAATAAACATATTGAAGGACTGAACGACTCAATTTTTCAATTCTTGAATTGTAATATGGCGGTAGCCTATTGTACTTACTGTTGATGAAGAGCAATATGAGGTGACGAAGTAATGATTAAATTATCAGGCTCTATAAGGACGACGATATTAGTGGGTGTCGAACCACAACGTACAGTGCCAGACTTGTTTCAAGTATCGTGTACCCAAAGACCTTTCTTCACCCGCTACAGAATATGGTAGAATCAATGAGGATGCTGCTTTACAACTGTACGTGGAACAGGAAAACTGCAATGTGCAGAAGTGCGGCTTATTCGTTAATATAAAGGACGGATTTCTAGCAGCATTCCCTGATTGACTACTTGGAACAAATGGCCTCATTGACGTAAATTGTCCCCGTTCCAAAATATTCTTGAAGACTACTGAAACCGCAAAGGAGTATGAGGCGAAAAATAAGAAATAGGAGCCTGGTGTGAAAGGTCCAAATCACCACCATAGCCTCTACTACCAAATACAAGGGCAGTTACACAATACACAAAGAGAGTTTTGTGATTTCGTTATATTTACACTCAAGGGCATTGATATCCAACGTCTTCAGAGGGATGACACCTTCTTGTCAACCAACATAGAGCCTTTTTTACTCAAGTTTTACATGGAAGGCCCGACTTCCGCTGAAATTCCTCACGTACACAAGTTGTCCGACCGAATAATCTGCCATTACTCTTGATCTGGGAGTCTCTCGATCTTCATTCATGGCCATAGTATCATATGAGATCGAGCGGTGTGGCTCTTCGTCCGCCGAACATATTGTTTCGGCCGGTGTTTTTACCGTGTAAAATGAAACCGTCGCGTGCTGCTGGAACAAGAACCTGGCGATTCTTCACTGAACTGCTTCTTCCGTAAGCTTCAATTAAGAGGGCTTTTTTCGTTTCGCACACCCACTGTTCTGCTTGCCCGTTAGTTGCAGGATGGTATGGTGCACTGTGATGCCTGATGCCATTTTTTTTTTTGGGGGGGGGGGGGGGCTTGTTTATTTTATTTGAAGCAAGATTTGGCGCGTTATCAGAGAAAAGTATTTTTGATAGGGCAAAAGTAGGGAAAAGAGAGCGTAGAACGTCTATGACGCGTTTTTACGTCGTGGCAGGCATCGTGTAAACTTCCAACCACTTAGAGTACGCATCGACCATGACTCCGCAGATGCGGATACGTTTCGCCACCCACAGAGTGAAGAGTGGATCGTTTTCAGTTACAGTTCATGATGGCGCTGGACTCGAGGAAGCCTTCGACTCTTTCCACAAAGTTAGCTGATGTGCCAGCACTTTTGTCGAAAGTGGTAAGTGTTCGAAACGTCGACAACGTCGGTAGCCACGTGCTGTGCTTGACCCTGGACGCTTACCATTCGCTGAGAAGAAACTTGCTTGTTCGTCTGCCACGATTCGTCCGATATCAGGTCATCACCGCTACTCCATCTCCCGACAAAACAGGTCGTCATTGTCCGCATGTCCATAGTTAGCAATCACGTGAACTTATAAATTCCCATACGCTCATAACTTGCCGTCGCTAAACGCCGTTCATTCATAGCGTGTTCATTGCAAATAAACGTCTTCCTATTTATTCTGATGGTTTTCATCATACTCCTCCGAAGCTGTACTTACAACATTATATCGGTACTTTCGAAAATATTGCAACGGCGTTTGTTTTCTGGGAACTATAATGTAACAACCTTTACAAAATCTTCCGGATCCCATGAAACACAATATTTCGTTATGTCACTTTTCGGTCGTCATTATAATGGTGAGGTAAGTACCGTAAATTGTGAAGCAGTTTACTTGACGTCCGCTTCCACTGATGTCTTGGAAGATTGAGTCTACTGAGCGTGCATCCCTGCAGAAGTTTTCATTGAAAGAGTATTGACACGTCAATCAACAATTGATTCCTTCTTGGTAAGATTTATTGCGAAAGCCCGTGACAACCGCTGAACCGCATCTCCCTATATCAGAGAACAATTTATACAAAGCCTGAAATTCTCGCATACATTCGTTTGCTGGGCCACGCTATTGAGCCAGCTGAGCACAGCTGGCAGCGGCGCGAGCAAGGCCACGAGGGGAACGTGATGGTGCTCGAGCCATCCCACCGTGAACCAATGTTTCGGCCACCCCACGGGTGCGTGTCGCCATCTATTGGTTGAACTAACGCCTTGTTCAAGATGGCCGCCGTGGGACCGCAGCCTTAAATTTAAGCTCCCTAGCCAGCCGCACATTGGCTTTGTGACGCCATCTGGTAAGGACTCGTGAGAACTCGCGCTGTTGGTTGGTGGCGCCATCTCGTATGGCCCGCTTCAGACGGTATCCAAGCGTGCCTAGAGCACTATATAGCTCCTACGGAGCAGAGTAGCGCAATCCTTTGATCCGCGTGTTTTGCCGACAACATGGCCGACAGACAACGAGGTAGAGGGGCTTAGAGTGATAAACCGGAAGTTCGGAAGTGGCACCCCCGGTTGCCGCCATTTTTTACGCAAAAGTGACCACACGTCACGTGACCTCACAAGAGCCGTGACGTCACCGGTAAGATGGCAGCGCCCAGAGCTGGGGAATGCGAGTTTGTTCGGTGCGCGGTAGCCGCGATGTGTAGCTGCTTTCCGACGACTTCGGTCTTCTTCGTGCTCGGTGACGCAGGTATAATGTGAAAATATGAAGAAATGAGACTTTATTACCTTTTCCTGCAAGATCGCCATGTATCATCTGGATATTAACACCTGCGAGACAGCATCAGCCGTATCGCCGTACCGGTGCTCGGATTCCCGGATATGTTCGAGGGTCGATAGAACTTTGAGTGCTTTTAGCATGCAATTTTCGCTTTCTTTTAGCTTTATTTGAATGTTGGGATGTCTGAGAATCGACGCGAAATGTATACGTCGGACGTAGGGCCTAGGGGAATTCGTTTCAGCCCTAGGTAACTGCATAATCACAGCCAACCTTTAGCGAGGAAGCTCCTGCGATTTTTACGTTTACGATATAACGTTTACGTTTACGTTATAACTCCTAGCATAATATATTCGCATTTTTCTAGGTTCGTTTGAACGTCTGAGAATCGAAGCGAAAGGTATACGTCGCGTGAGGACCTAGGGGAAGTTGTTTCAGCCCTGCGTCACCGAATAACCATAGAAACTTTTGGCGAGGAAGCTCCTGCGATCTTTAACCTTTTGTGCTAGTCGACGATTCTACATTCGATCGCTTTTCTTCCTTTTTTTGTGAGTGCGAATTGCACACTTATTTTCAGCTGCGAGGATGACGTTTTTATTGAGTGTGGGGATGTATAAATCGTTGCAGGCACCTGCCTCAATGCTATTCGACTTGCTATTTTTGGTGTACGCATAGATTAATTGCACATTTTTCTCTTTCGTGGGTTTTATTGCAGCAATACTTTTTTTCATCAAGAGTGCATTGTATTAGTCGGTCAGTTATTTACTTGTTCTAGTTACCTCTACAAGATGATTCATATTTGTGTTCACCCCTTGCCCGAAAAGCAGTCTTGTTGAAAAATGTTGACTACCATTCCTTTCGGTCTCTTCAATAGACTTCTTTCTAAAGTGTGGGCTGCCTATATTTCGTATTACCATAACCTGGAAAAAGGCAACCGCCACAGCCCCCTCGTGCCAATCAGATTGACGGAGTGAAGGAATGTGACAAATCTGTGCTGACGAGCACTCTGATGATATGTTGTCGTGTGCCTCTCTCCAACATGCATATTGACTAACCGAGACTGTAGCCTTCGTTGCTTGCCAAATTGTGATGGAACGAATTACAGTAGTTACTACTCTAATTACCTAAGGCCTTCATACTTTGGGCATTTGTTCGACAAGAATGTTATGTCCGCCATCACTGTGAACTCGGCTGAGCGCCTATTAGACTCGAATGCTGCATTAGCGTTCAACGTGAACTGGGCTTTGCATCGAAAAAAAATGGCAACAGTTGTGTTGCTTGATGGGGTTTTGCAAAGGGTCTATTGTGTCATATGTATTGAAAGTGTCCTGCTATATAACAATGCATGAACACATACCATTAAACTAGATGCTCAGAGGTGTGTTTGTTTTTTGCAATTAACAAGTTACAGCAGTGTGCTTCAATGTTATTAGCATGTGCGTAGTTTTAAGTATCCTCTCTGCAGTGCCTACAAAGGCCCCTGGAGAGAATAAATTAATAAATAACATTTTCACATCACTGGAGTTGGTTTTCGGATGCGCCATATGTTCAGGAGAAGTGGAACGAGTGCAGCCCAATGCAACCAGTCTGGCATGTCCCATTAATTAATATTCAGGGGACAGAGATGCGAGTGTACTCAAACGTTCCAACATGTGCGGTGAACAGAATTCTTTGTGTAGAGACTCTGAAGGCATAAAGGCGAGCGGAAATATGTTTATTAGGTTAGTGTATCAAATATGTTGATTTCCACTTGATTACGTAACTATTGGTCCTTTGCAAACGGTTCCATAACGAGTTCTTTCTGCGACAGTCTCGTGTCAGGCGTTCAGTCATAGTACTTGTGCTGCTTGTTGTCGGATGACGCTCCTGGCACGTCGGTGTTCAGTTTGGTCGAGTGGCAACTTTGACCGACTGATGCCGTCTTGCAATCATACGTCATGTGCGGCCACTGACATCTGATGCACTGAAGCTGCAGTGCTGGCTTCTAATCCGCAAAGTTTCCTGGTAGTTTTCTGCATCAATGCAGCAAGCTCGGGCATGTATGAATGCTTCGGCGTTGGGGTGTCTCGTTGAATCGGCATTGAATAGTAACGGGTAGCCGATGATGGTCGTCGTGACTTTGTGGCATAAGTCGCCCTCGGATCGTCAGATGCCGCTTCGCTCGAAGAAGACTCCAGATGAATAGCCTGTCGAACTTGTTCCGAAACAATCTCGGCAATCAAAATAAAAGCCGGGCAACTGATGGCAGGAAGTAGCTTCCTGATCTCCGCCCGGACAACGTCGAGGATGTCAAGGATGCCTGGGAGGCTGGCGTCGAAGTCGCAGCTGGACGACTCGAGTGTCGAGAAGCTGGGGAGTTGTTGATAGTGACAGGCTCGGGCCTGCAGTGTACATTCAATGTTGGAAGCCGCGGTGATGTGAACCCTTCGACTGTTGTCGTGGAGTTGCGGACAAGGCTGCCGGAGGTGTTGTACCTCACATGAGGGACATGGGATTTTTAGCTTCTTGTCTTCTATAGAATCAGGGTTGGCGTGGGTGCTCGATCAAGCCCAAAACATCTTCCACGAAGGCGGTGACGCTCTCGTTGGGGCCGCATCCTGGACAGAATCAGGAATTCGGCTCTCCCGGCCAATGTTGGCTGATGAACGTGCACTTCAGCTCGATCTTCCAAACTTCCTACGACGTTAAGGAGGATTCGTTGTTCTCAAACCAGTGCCTGGCAGTTTCTTCCACGAGAAGTATAGCTTCTGCAGGAGCTGGTTGTCCATCTACCTACTGTGGCGGGCGACACGGTCATATATTTCAATCCAGCCCTCGACGTCTTCATACACTTTGCGTGAAAGGGCATCAGAGTGCGAGGTGCGACGGGCATGCATACGATGATGGGAGCGGACGTGGTTCGTTGTTACAGGTTTGCCATTGTTGGCTTAGTCAGCTTCGGTTTTTCTGGCAAAAGACCGAATTCCGGTGGTTCCTGCTGGTAGCAGCGACTTGCTCGGATTTCAGGTTCTTCGTGGTGCATTTCCAAGGTTCGTCCTTGCGGTACTCGCTCGTCTTGCGGTTTTTCTGCCGGGCTTGGGATAGGACTTAGTTTACGGCTCGCCGGGCGTTTAGGACGCGGGATAATCCGCTACCCGTGTCTTAATTGTTATCGGGCAACTCGGCTGAGGAGCCGCCAGGGCCCACACAGAGTGAAGGGCTACGGGTAAAGTGTGCAGCACCTCCACCAGAACATACGATGACAGCTGAGCATGGCCTGGAACTTTCCAGAATAGTAAATATTGATAGAAAATAGGACTGGAGCAAGCATCTGTGACAATATAACAAAACAGACAGAAGAGAGTCTATCCTGACCACTAAAAAGCTGCATTGTTTTAGAGGCATTCTGTTCGAATAAATCCTCTCCTTCGGGGTTTGGCGACTGCCGTGGACGAACTGAACTGAAATGGATGTGGAACCACTTTTCTGGTAATGAGCCGCTGCAGACTGTCGTCGCAAAGCGACGTGAACGGGTGGACTGGGTAGGTAACACGCGCGATGAAATGTCCATACAGCTTGCAATTCGCGTACCGAGTGTTGATGAAACTTGTGTCGACGAAACGTGCGACAGACAAGCGGAATCAATACCAACTGCAACACCTGTGCTCCGTGAAAGTGCACGTCTACGCCATAACAATTTAGGAAGCAGCATAGCATCACCTAAGGCACGGCACAGGAACTACCAACTTGAAGCACTTGAAGGCAGCTCTCCAGTGCGCCGCACAACCAAAGTGAGCCTTCGGTCATTTGAACGAAGCGGCACCAGGATTGCACACTGCCAAGCACGACTCACGCAATTTCCGTCGCTAAACTGCGTATCCAAACATATTGCACACGCTTCACTGCAGACCTCGAAGATTCCGATGGTCAACGAGAGCACAGAAACGTCGCCTTAAAATTTACTTGCGGTATCCGAATCAATCCGAGGTCCGAGCAACGAAGGGCCGATTGTCTCTTTCGTGGCAATATCCCCGTCGGTCACCAGCGAAATGCACACCGTTCCTCCTTCTGTTCACGTTATACCTACGTCCGACACCACGCTGAACTCTGAAGTCGCTTTCGACCGGCCTCATATGACGGCTTCCGCGTCTGAAATCAACTCGCCGACACGAACGACAACAAACTACGCATCCGACAAGC
>JAZHYW010016047.1:0-13717 GCA_037355805.1 Ixodes ricinus | reverse complement strand
TATATATATATATATATATATATATATATATACAGTCATGTATCGTTAATATGGACCCTTTTCATATGAATACGCCGCTATATGGACACCTTTTGGGGGACAAACTGGGGAAATACATGCATTTTTGTTTCGTTAATATTGACAACTCACATTATGGATGATTTTTTTGGGGGGAACGAAGGCGTCCATATTAACGAGACATCCCTGTACTATAAAAAGCTGAAACTGGCAACATGAAGGCAGCTGCTCTTTGGTCACCATCGCAAAACATACATTCTTTTTTTGTTTTCTTTGTAGGCATAAGTTTGTTTCAATTAAACTTTTTCTTCAGTTCTACAATCATCAGTTGTTCTTATTCGTGGCAATGGGAGATGCCTGCGTTGTTAGGACTGTGGGGGATTGTAAAGAGGCCGAGCAATTGCAATGAGACGTTGTAATTTCGCGGAATAAATGACACGTATAGATGGCCGCGATTATGACTTGGCTCAATGGCGGAACCGATTGAAGCCGGAGCAACACAGGAAGGGGCACCACCGATGCTCTGAGCCGTTCGAGGCAATATTGGGACGGACCAAAGAGATTGAGCTCGGGCCGATTGGAAATCTAAAATACGGCATTCCATAAGTGCAGCCTGCTCTACTTTTGAAATACGCCCGCCACTGCACCTGAAACAAGTAAACAAGTGTACACGTTCATGTGAGAGGGTTGTAGATTTTTCGGTGTTTTATTTATATAAGAAAAGGTATTCGGTATTTTCTTTTCTTCAAATATTTCGGTGTATTTAGTAGTAAACTTCGGATGGATGTTAGACACGGTGGTTGTCGGTAATAAAGAACAAATGAATAACTTAGAGTTTTAGTCTCGGAGTGGAGGGTTTTTGCAAAAACAGTCCCAGCTGGAGCAAGGAGTCCCAGAAATCGGTGTTACCGTTTTAGCAGTGATTTTATTTTTGTATTTTTGACTCGTGATGTTTTCTTGTTTTTTGTTGTTGTTAAAACTAGAAAGATTACGTCTTAGCGGCAATACGCCACTCTTTTCCTTTACTTCTCTGTGCGCTAAAATAGCTTCGTTTTAAAGAAACTTTAAAGGTATTTATTTCTAAAAGCTATTAATCACATTTTTAGCACATGTAAGTAATATCTGCGCCATCCCATCAAAGCTGCCCTATTTTCTCCCGGATTTTTGCACATGCTTTGTCGATCAAATGAAGCATGAGAAAGAAAAATGCATTTCAAAGCGTGGATAAAAGTAATCTCCAGACAACAAAGCTTGCTACTCCTTTCTTTAGAAGAAAGAGGCATGGAAACCATGTATGTTTTTATTTCTTTGAGTTTTCGTGTGCAATGGCTTTACCCGCAGTCACGCAAAAATAGATCATAGTGATTACACGGAGCATTAACCTCTGCATAGTTATTTACATGCACGGCTCATATTCAAAACGGGGAAAAGCAAAACCCTCATTTAAACAATTTTTTTCGTCTTATTTTTGTTACGAGCCACCGAGCACACACTGATATTTCACAGAAAACGTTCCTCTAAGGATTTTTATATTTAATCGCAGTCAGTGTTGGTTTCTCGGAAATGTATTCTCTGCTAGCGTTATAGATTTTTTTATTATTTATTACCATATATTTTATTGGAAGCTGTTCATGGGTCATTATAAAATTGTTTGACGCTTCGCTTTTTGTGTGTTTTTTTGTTGTTTTCTGGGTTCGTGTATATCGATCATTATTCATTAACCTCGGCCCTTTTTTTCTCGTGTTTATTTCCTTTCTTGAGGCTTAGCTAACTCAAAATTTCGTCCGTATTATGACGGCCACGCATCGGTCATCAAATTAGCGTCTTTGCGGTGATACGAATTCACGTAAAATCCTCGGGATCCTTCGTTAATAAAATGAAAATACTCTGGTTTATGCGATTTTAATGAAATCTGCAACTCATCAGCTACATACGCTGAACACACCTCGATTTTTACTTGCGACGCTCTCAGACCACGTGACCAACATCAGCCAGGCAGGAGTTGCATTGACGGCTATAATTCATCATGGGGTCTTCGAATTATAAAATGTCTTTAATTCGCTGAAAAAACCTTACGCCATACCGATGGCGAAATATCAACACACTATTTTCTTAATAGTTCGAGTCTGTGCACGAGTTGGTTAAGGACGAAAAGTATTACATGCTTATAGAGATTGTTTGGAGGCAAATTATGCCGGTGTTGCAAAGCATAACGATGCTATGATGCTTCACCGAGATTCCTAGCGGTTGCATGCTTGAATTCATTCCTTTTGCAGCAAACGTTTCAATGCGTAGATGTATGTTTTAGGAAATACTTTAAATGTGAGTATCATATACTATGCCAAATATGTGGCAGAGCAAATTGTGCGTTCTTCTTACGCAGAGGTGCAGTGACGTCAAGGTTCAGAGAGTTTATGTGAAGACCAGGCTGTAAGATAGACAGGTGGGGAAACGGCTCATGAAGCCTAAAACAGAGCCGTACCGGATTGTGTACTCGTCTGCTTGTGGGTACTCTAATTTGCGACAGATGGCGCTGCGGCGAGAAGAAGAAAAATCGGAATCGGATCCGCATAGAACTTTATGGGAGAGTGCAAAACAAACCGAGAGCACGACAGTCCTCCATTGAAAACCACAGAGGAACCATCTCCGTCAGCTTAAGCCGAGTTGCTCACCGGTCGCCCAGCGGAGTGAGAGCTCTGCGGTGCTCCCCATAGATGGCGCCACAGAAAAAGAGAATACCGAGGGGACACAATCTGTCGCTCATTTGGCTCTCGTTTCCACCTGTCATCGCACACCCTGGTGAGGACACAGCGGGTAGACGCAAACACGGAAGCATTATGTGTCATATCGTTATAGGCCTTCTGGGTTGCCCTGGGACGCTACGAAAATGGACTTGTTAGGACTTGTTTTGGGTAGTGCAATCTTGAGGGCCTCAAACTGCCACACATGTAGAAGCGAGCCTGCTCTGATGCTGAACGCGAGCTCACGAGGAAAATACAAAGGCACGACGAAAATTTGAACGCCTTCGAAGCACTGCTAGGTCAAAGCTACGAAGCTAAGATTGTGAGCCAAGAGACGCCGTTTCACGAGTTTCAAAATAAAAGGGGAAAAAATCGTCTGGACGCCCGATGTTATGACGTCACCACCTGCAGATAAAAGGCGTGTACCCTAGGGGTGGTGGTATTTATCTGGCACTTTCGATTGTCTTGTGGCGTTGAACCTAGCCGACTTCGGACGTCCGAAGGTGTTTCTTTTCGTTCTTCAACACCACACATAAACAAAGAAACGCTGGACAAACGTGTCATAAATACAGTGCGAAACTCAATCAGGTGAGCTTGTTCTGCCCTGCAATGAGGGCGCCACAGTTGGTACAAAGGTTTATAGCGAACAAGTTCTTCTGCTCGCAGTGAAGAGTGTGCTGTGTCGTCAGCGTTCAGGTCTCCAAGCTCCAGCTTCGTTTGATGCACTCCGTTTCACAATAGGCAGCTTTAATAGATCCATCTGACACCTCCGATAACGATACCAATAGCGATGTGATGCACGGGCAAAGGCGTCAGCGGAGTGCCGAGTATTGTCATCGGGGCTATCGGAACGATCTACTAAAACTCCTTATAGACGCCTTTCGAAATACTTCCCTCTGTTGGCAGCTGTGGAATCCCTGCATAATGGCGAACTAAAACCTCAACCTCTCGGCACACTGGAAAAAACACACCGTCCACCCGTTCAAGTCGCGACAGGCGGCGGACAGGTGGGTTGACATTTTTCATGAGCTGCCACTGACTGTCGCAGCGATGTGACGTGAACGGGTGGGCCGGGTAGGTTAATTTGCGCCCCAGTGATTTACGCGTGACGTGGTGCCCGTCCCCCAGTGCATCATAACAGCGGCGAAAGTGGCAATTTATTATCTTCGACAAGAAAAGGCACACTGGAGGTAAATTACCGTGCGGCGATTTTACGAATTACTGTAGAGAAGTACTTGCTTTAAAGTTTCAGGACAAAAATTATATATTTTAACTTTGAAATATCGGCATCCAGCTAAACCCCTTTGACGAATTTTCCTTCGGCGAGCTTCCCTATGACGAATTGACCTATCCGACGAATGGGCCAATGAAGTGTTCGGTCGTCGACGAGTTGGCACTCGTTGAGTTGGCCTAGACCCCCGCCGAATCAATAAATCCTTTTTGTTTCTGAATAAATGTTCGATCGTCGTACTTTACTACCGTTGTCTGTAGGTATAATTCTAAAATTCCGAGAAAATCTGACAGAGTGATTTTAGGCTTTGATAGATTGCTGATACGATTGTTTTCCAAAAAATGACTAACCCGACTGAGTAAAGTTTCAGGTTCAAGCAAATAATAAAAGCTACTTTATGTCCAACGTAAAAATAGAGCAAGGCCTATCATGCCATGGTTGCAACTCTTTTACCAAATCCTCTTTACAGCACAGAAACAACGGACTTCTGTTCCCCAAAAATGAGTGTGCGCCCTGAAACAAAGACAATACAACAAGCAAATGTGACACAAAATGTTACTGATTGACAACGTGCCAGAAGGCCATCATGTAATGAATGAAACTGACAAAATGTATAGTTCGTCTCATGAACAACTTTTTGTTTTGTCGTTTCGTGTTTTAGTATGTCAGTCCACAGAGATGTCGTGGTTCCGTTCAAACTTTATTTTTAAAACAACGCTAAGTTTTGGGGAAAAAATGTGTTTATTTTTGGCTGGAGCGGACCTTGCACCCTGCTTAAGACATCATTTTTTATTTCGAAACAGAAGAATGTTGATTTCCTTGCACAAGTGTCCAACTCTTCAAACTCTGGCAGCGTAGCTAGTGTCAGGTCCCTGACAACATTTTGTTGAACCACATTGACGACCATTTGTGTTGAAGGGTGCGGTCCCCCTCACTTTAAAGCATCTGTCAGATGATAAGCAACTGCATGCATTGTGAGGAAGCGTCTTTTCAAAACCAAATGTTCTCTGCAGTATTCGCACTTGAATGTTTTTAAATTCACAGAGGCGAAGTATTCAGCTACGTACGGACAAAAGAGAGTCTTGGACAACACCACAGCTAAGTCATAGACCGTGATGTCAAATCCAAAAACTGGAACAAAAATAAACATGCTCTGCGCATGCGACTTCGCATGCTAAAACCAATAGAATGTCTAAAAAAACTTCGGAAGGGGTAAATTGTTCTTTGATTAACTACTATGCCTCCTGTGAGAATGCAAACAAATTTCAGAGTTGTTTACTATACCATCATCCTTCTGGGCAAAGCGACAACTCGGAAGTAGAAGAGTGCAAGGGTAAAACAAAAAATCTGCCAAAGCAACATACAATAGAAGAGCTCGCAAATCGAGCTACTTTCCCCGGAATTACCTTATTCTATCGAAGACTCCATTGCTCGGGTTGTGGAGAATAGGTGAACCAATTCCGGCATTTTTCAAAAACACGGCACAGAACACAATCCTCACATTCGCACGCATGAAAGCACTGGTCACCGACGGACGCAGTGAATTATTACGCTGGCGTCTTGTACGTATCTCCATTTCCAACGGCTTTCTGCGTTGCGCGAATGTGCAGAATTACGAAGAAAAGCCAGTCACCTAATACCTGGTCTCTTCTTCGCTTGCACACCGCCTGTCAACTATAAAATTGCGCCGTCACGTCGAGTTATCTTTATTTTCTTGTTAGTTTTTACAGGATTTAGTCTGGTACAAGTGCAACCTATAACACAGTTACATCATTGACGCTTAGACCGAACGCAACTGCGATAACAAACCATTAAACAAAATCTGTCTCCGTGTTATTCGGAGTGCTTTGTAAGCATCGACGCAGATGCTCGGCGGTGAAAACCCTCTGCTGGCTCTCCTCGCTTGACTTACGAGTAGTGATGTAGCTGACGCAACACAACGAAGCGCGCAGGCTTTAGTTTCTAGAAGTTGTTGTCGCAGGCATCACCGCGATCCGAAGGAGGCCAATCAAGCAGCTCCATAAGTGCACAGCCACAGCGCCCGTAATCTTGGTGCGCTCACTATCACTCGATAATACAATAACGCTCATAAAAGCGCTAGATCAAGGGGACATTTATTGTGCGTGGTTACCTAGTCGGTGACAACAAGCCGACTAAAAAGACGAACGCTAAAACGAATGCCGTGACCATGCACATCCGACGTTTGCTCGATTGGCTCCATTGATTCGTTGCGTTGGCTGGGGTCGAAATTGATATTAAATATAGATATATATATATATATATATATATATATATATATATATATATATATATATATATATATATATATATATATATATATATATATATATATATATATATATATATTAGACAGAGTTTAGCTGGCACTAGATGACTTGCCTTTTCAACGTTCTCAAAATCCACCCTTCTTGACGAAGAGGACTTCCCCCTCGACAGGAGAGGTAAAACGGTTGGGTATATACGCTGTTTGTCCATTAACAACTACTAGATACGCTACAACGAGCAAGAAAAACTCTCAACCGAGACGTTGTTCGTCATTCAGAAAAGCCAAAGGACATTTGATGGGCGGAGCTTTGTCCCCACGAGATCCTCTCAACTTTTGGCAACTCACCCAAAAGAGATTCCAAACTTTGCGCAGAGATTCCAAACTTTTTCGTATCGCCTCTTTCATGTACGTAGGGACGCTTCTTAGTCAATTTGAACGCCACAGAAAAAAAAAAAAAAGCGAAAACGGAGGCACAAATTTATATTACACTCATAAATGATAATCCAGCTGGTCAACAATTATGTTTTCATAGTTTCGAAGCTTATGTCTTTATTATTGTTTTGCCGTTGTAATGACGTGTTTCGCCCAGCGTCATTCTATTCTAAATTGCACTCTGAACAACATTGAGAAAATGTTACCCACGTTAAACATATATCATGCTCGATGTCGAGTTACATTTCTTGGCAGTAAATGTGTTTGCATGAACTTAAACTAAAATATTTCATAATATAATTTATAGTTGACAATGCTTAATGCAACCTAATATAAAACTAGCAGCCGAGTGAAACTCACATTCAGTAAACAATATTCAATTACACTTAAACCTCTTGGTTAAAGCAAGGAATCTAAAGCTAAAAGGAAACAAAAACTACCTAAAGGTGTACAGAACTGAGAGGACACGGCGTTTAAGTTGGTTACATCGAAAGTTCTGATGTTGCCGTCTGCTGCCATAATCACAACAGGAAACACCGATACGAAAGGCAACTTTTTTTTCGGATTTACAATGAACAGTCAATTAGCATATCTAAACCCAAAGGCACTGCGATATAATGGAGATAGTAAGTGGTGGAACAAGTGAAGTGGTCACAGTGAACACCAGAGTTAGATAGAATGATTTTACTTTTTTTTTAAACAGGATTATGACCGTGAAATTGCGTATACGCTATACTTGATCCTAGATTGGGATAAAAGAAAATAAACCGTGACAAGCAGTTCCAGTTTTTTTTTAAAGTTAGATGAATAAAATAAGTTATAGATGCCCAAACATTTGAGTTTCGAATTGAGATTGAACAATGAAAGACCGAATAATTTGACTCGACGTTTAAGTTTGTAGTTTTCTATTTTTGTATTAATTCATTACATCGAATATCGGTATTTCTGGCAAACAAACAATTGGATAAATCAAAAGCGCTCTTTATTTGGTGAAAGAGTTGGCAAAAGCTTCTGCTATAGGTTCAAAACAAGCCCCTTCAGAAGCCATTTTGTAAACCATTGTGGCCGAAAGCATTTAGTTTATAGTAATTCTCGAACGAAGCAGTCACGCTTCTATCTTCTAGGCTGAGCATCAAAAATATTCGGAAACCACGCACGTCGCCATTTTAAATTCACGAATCCTGCGTCAGATGCCGCTCTTCGTGAACTATAAACTTACTAATATCGGCTGAAGCATTGATAATATGTAAAATTCATTTTAAAATCAAAATAACACCGATAATCCATTCCGGCTTCTCTGCTAACCCCTCACTGCCCGCTGCTTCGAATGACGTCGCCCGATACAAATGGTTCAGTCATACTCGTCCATCGATTCAGTTCGCTATGTATCAATGCTTGAATAGGTAGAAACCTACATCAGCAATGCCTTTCAAGTACGTCGTTGCGATGTGGTTATTAACACCGTCTTCTTTTTTTTTGTGTGAAAGCATGTTTTAGTTTGTTCTGCACCACAGGAAAATAAACAGGTACTTGTTTCTTCTTATTATTAATGTTTTTTTTTTGTTGTTCAAATTTGCGATTTTTTTAATTCAACTTTTTGGCCATTATTTCGACCTCTTTTAATTGGAATTCGATGCGAGGTGGAGTTTAACAATTCGCACACCTCTAGAAAATATGCATCAATAATGCTAAGCTCTTTAAATTGCCGGCGGATGCAAATGTGACTTGCAATATCTGCTTGCAAACCAGCATTTTTGTGACGATACAAAACGAATCCGCGCACAGCGGTGCATCTCTTAGGTTTTTGTAAAGATGACTAACCTGCTTCATATTCTCACAGCGCAAGTTACTGTTATTACAGTGATTAGCTGTTACTAGCGGCGAGATGTTCTGGTAGCGCCCTCGTTCGGTTACCCTTCGTGGTTATTTCCGTCGATGAGACATCCTTTGCTGGCGTCATAGTCAGCATTCGGCCAATTGTGATGGGTCCGACCACAGCGACGCCTTCGATCGCTCACGTCGCCAATAGCGCTCTGGAAAAGGAGGAGGCGATAGCGAAGTGCCGTTGCATTACAGTAGTTGTATCGCGGTCAATGTCAAGAGCTCGTGCCGGGAGCCGCACTTTTCCGCGCTCCGGAACATAAAAGAAACAAGGAGTTCGGAATTTGCAGTATCCGGACGCCAACCGCACGCTCTCATTGGGAAGATACAAAGAAATAGCCCATAACAACATGCCGCAGTAGTCAATACCAGAAGCGTAGTGCTGGAAAACGCGCGTTCACGCGCTCCTGAACAAGCAAACAAACAAAAGCATTCGGTACAAAATGGTCAGATGTCTATTTGGGCACGAACGTGTTTGTCACCCCCCCCCCTCGTGCGTGAACGCGACGCCGATGCCCAACGACTTCGTGACATGTCATAGCAATCGCTGTGATGTACCATAAGATTAGCGGCTAAGCTCTGACGCTCGGAAAACTGAGGCCGCCACAACATATAATGAATTTTGCGTACAGAATTGCCGGCAGGAGCCAGCTAACTTTTATTCCCGCGCACCTTCCAGAGACTTCAGGAGAAACTGGACTAGGCCGCCATGAACCCTAGCACAAACCGGGCAATAAAGTTTCGTTCGGACTGGTGGCGTCATCTGATCCGGAATTTGTGCCACTTTGAGACAGCCCGTGGCCGTGGTCGTAGCACGCTATACTGAGCAGGAACGCCTCCAGTGCACGGCCGAACCACGACGCAGCGCTCCTGTTCAATTGTTCGTGGCAAAGCTGTGATCAACGTTTTTTTAAGGCGCGAGTCCCTTAAGGCGCCCGTTTCCGGCACGAGCGGCGTCGCCGTCGCCATCTCCGTCGGCGTAATCGCGCGTTGCATTATGGGACAATTCGCATAATGACGTCACGAGGGTCACAGCGTAACGTCACAGGCGTGCCACTAGGGTCACAAGTAATGTCACGAATGTCACGACTGACGTCACGAAGGTCACGAGTGACGTCACGAAGGCCATCTTCAATGTCGCGACCACTGATCACTACGCCATTTGCTGATCGCGTTTGACCAGCTCCGCCTATGGATCGGGAATGCGGCCACGGTCGGCCATCTTTTTGGTAGAGTTATATTATCTTCTGGCCAATCGTAGTAAAATGGCGGACAGCGCAATGGCGGCAGGCTGCCATAAAAAAGCCGTGGATCTAGTACACTGTACCATGGGTGGTGTTTCGTGGTTGATTGAAGTTGTTCGACTAGCAGACTCTTGAAACCCGGCGTGAACGGTCGCCTCATCTTTGAGAGACCCGGCGAAAGTTCTACGAAAGCGCAGCACCGGGGAAAGCGGCACAGCTCGCATGGAAAGCTGACTCCGCACCGGCGCCTGCTTTCGATGTTTCTTTCGATGCGACTTTCCATGCGTGCTGTGCTGCTTTTCCCCGGTGCTGCGTTTCGTCAAACTTTCACCGGGTCCTCAAAGATCGGGCTACCGTTCACGCCGGGTTTCAAAAATATGTTTCGCCAAATAATTTCAATTAAGCACGAAATATCACCCACGCTATTTTGATGGTAGCCTGCCACCACAACTGCCACAACCACTGATCTCAATGACAATTGCTGGATCGCGCTTCCCCGCTTGTTCGCTGCAGCGCGAGTGAAGCCACCGGACTTCACTCGCTTGGGATACGATTTGCGGTTTTGCTAGCCTTGAGCTGCGGTTTTCCAGCGTGCGCAGACACGTTTTCTACTCGTTCGTCGTCATTCGCCGAAGAAGTTTTTTAAGACTCTGTGTATTGTTGAGACTTGCCGTTGTGAACACGTGGAAAATTTTACGAAAGCGCAGTGTCGCAGGAAAAAGGCACAACTCGTCGAAAGCAAGGGTCTGGCGGCGTGTTCAAAGCTTCCTTGGCACGCCGAAGTGCCGTGTCTCTGTGCCTTCGCACGCTTGGATACCGACCAAGAATCGACGCCGTGTGAATGTGTTTTGCGAGTGCAATGTGCGTGAAGACGTATGTGCCTCTGGATCAGCGTCTTACTTTACTCTGACGTCTGTATACTTGCGGCCCTCGCGGTTTAGGAACGAGCTTAATCCAGCGTCTACTAGCGACGGAAGATGGGGGAAGGTACGTCTTTTTTCGTCCTTAGACGATTTACACAATACCGTGCACAACAGCTCCTCATCACTGATCAGTGCTGGCTCATTATCAACCTACTTAATTGCACTTGACGTTTGAGCGCGGCTCGCCTAATTGTAATTGGTCAACAGATTGCACACGACCATATCGGCCGCGCTTCAAAGATTTTCATTCTCACCGTCTTGTACTTTTGCTTTCGAAAACCCTCCTTGCTCCACAGCGTTGCTCTATTCGTGCTCCCACGTAATCCATTAGAGTAGATTTGGAACATAGCCATGGTCAATAGTACATAAGAACACGTACAGATCTCCCCCTTTTATTGACAGCAACTCACCGGAACAGCTGGACGATCCAGAACTCCGTGGCCGATATATATATAAATGATCTAAAGGCATCTAGGCGCGACACACGTTCAGAACTTTGGTGCGGCGTCAATTCTTGATCGGTATCCAAGCATGCGAAGGCACAAAGATGCATCACTCGGCGTGCCAAGGAAGCTTTGATCACGCCGCGAGACCGGCGACCCTTGTTTTCAACGAGTTGTACCTTTTGATACGGCTTCACGCACATTGCACTCGCAAAACACATCCACACGGCGTCGATTCTTGGTCGGTATCCAAGCGCGCGAAGGCACAGAGACACGGCACTTCGGCGTGCCAAGGAAGCTTTGAACACGCCGCCAGACCCTTGCTTTCGACGAGTTGTGCCTTTTTCCTGCGACACTGCGCTTTCGTAAAATTTTCCACGTGTTCACAACGGCAAGTCTCAACAATACACAGAGTCTTAAAAAACTTCTTCGGCGAATGACGACGAACGAGTAGAAAACGTGTCTGCGCACGCTGGAAAACCGCAGCTCAAGGCTAGCAAAACCGCAAATCGTATCCCAAGCGAGTGAAGTCCGGTGGCTTCACTTGCGGGAGCGGGAAGCGCGATCCAGCAATTGTCATTGAGATCAGTGGCCACAACTGCTGTCTGCCATGAATGGGATGATAGAGCCTGCAGCAGCTGTACCTTGGCTAGATGTAATATAACTCTACCAGGCAAGATGATGCCGCGCAGTGGCCGCACTTCGCAGAGCAGATAAACGCGATCTAGCAATTGGCTCAGAAAGGATGATGGATCATGACCTTCACAGTGACCTTCACCAGAGTGACGTCACGCCAGAGGAGGGTGGGAGGACAGAGGAGGAGGAGGAGGAGGAGAGAAGAGGAGGAGTGGAGCAGGGGGAGGAGGAGTAGAGAAGAGAAAGGGAGGCGGAGGTGGAGGAGGACAGAGGAGGAGAGGAGGAGAGAGGAGAGAGGAGGAGGAGGAGGATGGGGAGATGCCAGCTACCCGCCAGTGCAGGCAGGCGATATCACCACCCAGCCGTCACAGGGTACGCACGTAATAAAACATGGTGTACTCGTTATCCAAGTGGCCATCTACATGGGTACGGGTCTGTGTTGTAACCATCGATCTCTGTGGCACGTCACGACGAAAGTTGGTAAATTGTGTGCAGCCTAAAAGGCCGACAACGGCTTGCTCGTGGAAGAGCTCTGTGGCATCTCTTGCCTACAGCCCTCAATGAATGATGGCGTGCAAGACATAAGAACTTCAATACCAGGTCATGCGAGGAAAACATCCCATTTGCCCCGAGGGACGTGCACTCGCTGTTCTGCTGTGCCTACCTCGGGGATGCACGCTTCAAGACTAATGCTGAGAAAATCAAAAACGCCGAGCCGTCTTCGACAGATCCAAGAGCAAGTAGGATGACATCGAGAGATGCCTCTGTCGCGCAACACAACTTAGACGTCGAGCCTCTGTTGCGTAGCGCGAGGACGCACAGCAGAGCTTGGCTGCACTATTTCTCCATGGGGCGCGGTGCCGTCGGTGCCGAGAAGCGCTCCGATTGCACACCGAAATACCGAACTTGACAATTACATGTGAAGTTCGGTATTTCAAACTTTCAAAGCCGAAAGCAAAAGGCCCCAGAGGAATTCTCCAACGATCTGCATTTCCCCCATATTGGGAGGAAGTAAGCGCTGTGCCCGCACTTGTGGATACGGACTTCGAAGTAAATTTTTTTAAGTACACTACTGCAAATTTTTTTTAATGTTGATGGTTGGATATTAGGGTAACTGCTAATGATAAATAGAAAACCTTACATAGGCCAAAATTCTGCTGAGCGGAGCGCCTGTCGAAGTCCCGTTCAAAACTCTTAGCACGAGATTCGAGTGTTAATAGCGGCCATGCAAACAATACATTACAATTTCTGTTCGTAGTTTCTGATAGTACTATATTAACTAACTGAATAAAAAATAAAAGAAAAAAAAGTGTTTTGTTTTAGAAAATCGACTTCAAACTTGCTGTTTTTCGAAATTTTCGTTTTTCAGCATTTGTAGCGCATTATATACTTGTTGCAAACTATTGAAATTATATTCAAAGAAAGAACTTAATTGGTTTACGGTGATATAAAAATCATAAAAATATCTTGATTAGGTCACACAGCACAGCTTGCTGAACTTCGTCAAATATCGTCGCAGATGGCGGTTTGACAAATAAAAAAAAATGATTAAAAGTGTTATGACCCAGACGCTTAATTAGCATGAAAAAGTCCGTGTCTAAAGTGTCTCCAAAAAAGTTATATTGATGTAGCTGCAAAAAGTATGGAAAACTATGGCACCTCCGATAAGCTGAAAAAACGTTAGTTCTCCGATTTGGCCTGCTTCAACGGTCCATAACTAGAGAACGAAAGAACTCCGACAACATCGCCTGTTTAGTAAGTCTTCGCTTATTAGGCAGAAATTGGCCCCTAAAAAACATAAATCTTTTCCGTCAAACGCAAAATCTCGAAACTAAACTGCGTCTCGACTCGAGATGACATCACCCATATATATATATATAT